>APFE030289309.1:213847-227565 GCA_000404065.3 Pinus taeda | reverse complement strand
CACCACGAAGAGAATGTGGCGGCGGGCCTTCACGTGGTGACAATGAAGAAGATGGTGCCTGTGGAAGTTGTGGCAGTGGCACTAAAACTGATGAAGAAGAACCCCCTGTTGTTGGTGTTGAACCATGGAACCTAGGAACCAAGGGACTAGATGGGGGTCGGGGTGGCATATCAACACGATCATCATCATCTTGGAATCACTCAAAAAATTCATGCAAAAAAAAAAACACTAGTTAACAAAAAAATTAAAAACATGAATTAGAAAAATGCTTTATAAGGAAAAATTGGAAAATTCATACCACAATGGACATACCTGGATAAGAGCATCCTCTAATTGTTCTAATCGCAACACTCCATCCTCCAAATTGGGCTCCTCTGGATTCTTGTCCCAAATCAACAGGGCTTTATTAGACTTTGCATCTTCACAGTAATGGGACAACAATCGCAAGTTGTAATGAACATAAACCAAGCTCTATGCCCGGTCTAAACCCAACCTGTTCCTTTTAACACCGTGGATGAAAGAATAAGAGTTCCAACACCTCTCTGTAGAAGAAGTGTTTACCACCTGTGATAGCACCCACAATGCCAAAGTCTGTAGAAGTGGAGTACCCCTCCATGCATGTTCTACCACTCAAGAGAAGAAAAAGTCTCTCGATCTTTAATTGCATGCATGCTCCCAAATGGACCAGTGTTAAGCCTATAGTTGCTCACCTGTCTGCGTACCAATGCAGCCTCCTCCTCATCAGGGATTAATTTACTCAATGCAGCCATATATTTTCTGTGAACCTCTTGATCTTGGTGTGGTTTTCTCCTGCTTCCCCCCCAAGGTGCTGGTGTTGAAAGCCAAAGCCATGATGGATGATAGTATTTAGGTGTCAAAACATATGCTAATGCATGCAATGGAATATTTAGCATTTCCCATCGGTTTTGCACCTCTACACGAATATAATTGTACAAGGTGGTATCTCTAGGCTCAACAATGTCTTTAATCTTCCCCAACATGCTATCCATTTGCTCATACACCTCCCCAATTACTGGTCGATCTGAATCTGCAAACTTGATCATGTAATAAATTGGTTTGGTGAATTGCAAAACATATTTAACCAGTGACCAAAAGTAACTGTCAAGAACAGTGTCCTTGACATCATTAGCACCATCTGTGTCAGTGTTAATTTCATCCCATGTTTCAGCACACACCAGATTAGTTAAAGCTTGTCTCACCCTCACTAGCCGCCTAAAGGTGAGGTAATAACTAGCAAATCTTGTCTTTGCACTTTTAAGCAATTGCAACTTGGAGTAAGTGCCATAGAAGTAGTTTACCCTTGTATGCCCTGTGATGAATT
This sequence comes from Pinus taeda, assembly GCA_000404065.3. Taxonomy (NCBI): domain Eukaryota; kingdom Viridiplantae; phylum Streptophyta; class Pinopsida; order Pinales; family Pinaceae; genus Pinus; species Pinus taeda. The sequence continues at coordinate 226,223 of APFE030289309.1, read as the reverse complement.
TAATGACCTGCTTCCCTTTCCTGTAAACCTCAGCAATCCACCCACAATCTTTGTGTTTCACAATATCATGCATCAAAAGGTTCAATGTGTGAACCAGGCACCCCAGACCAAAAGATGTGTGGATGAGTACGCTCAATAATTTTTCCTGCTGCCTTACAGTTTGCTGCATTATCTGTGATCACTTGAACCACATTACTCGGACCAACATCTTTGATTGATTTCAATAGGATATCTGCAATGTTTTGTGCAGTTGCACTGATGGAGGAGGAGTCATGAGATGCAATAAATACTGCACCACTAGAAGAAACACCAAGAACATTTATCAAATGTTGGTTTCTAATATTTCTCCACCCCTCTGATACAATGGATACCCCAAAATCCACCCACTCATGTGTAAAAAGTGTCAAAGCTCTTTGAACCTTAGATTTTTCTCTTTCTAATAACACTGTTCTAGCTTTCTCATAGTTGGGGGCCTTGTATCCTTTTGGGGCTTCATTGATGGCCTTTACCATTTCATGCCAATAGGGAGAGCGAAGCACATTGAATGGTACACCGCAAGCACAAAGAAAACGGACTATCTTTCCATCCACATCATCCCTCCCAGCAACATTAAGGAAATCCCCTATTGTTTTTCTACCTCCAGAGGTTGCAGAAGTACCATGAGGAGATGGGCTGCAACTACCAAATTTAGAGGTTGCACTTGATTCAGAATGAGTTTTTTGTTTCTTGTTTTTTTGTTGTGCAACCATCTCTATTTGGATGTATTTTCTTCTTTGTTCAGTTGAAATGTTTGGGCAAATTTGTACCCCCACAGAACCCTTTCTTTCATCACTGTCCAGCACCCCACAAAGATGCCTCCTCAGACGGGTATATGAACCCGTATATGGTTTTCCTCCATGACAACCATGAGGGCACACAAATTTGTAAGATCCACCACCCTTTCCCCCATCAAGTTTGGTCACATAGTTCCACAAGGGATTTGATGTACCTTTCCCATCTTGTGCTTCAGTGTCCCCTTCAAGTTCATCCCCTTCCTCTTCAAACCCTTCCTCCTCATCATACATTGACTCACTACTATTAGGACCAAGTTCATCCCCTTCCTCTTCCCCTCTATTCCTCACCCCTGCCATCATTAAAACCAAGAGTGGAATGATACATAGAGCCAAAAGAACACCATCTTGGAATAGGGATATAGGTAGTGGACAACCTGTAAATAAAGGAGCAAGTAGAAACAATGGGAAAGAGTAGGAGAGGGAGGAGAAAAATACAATTTTTTTTTCAAAAAAACAAGGGAGTTTGGGCTTTGAACTTACCTCTTTAGCTCTTGTAGATGAAGTACTCCAAGCTCTTGCTCCAAGCTCCTCCTCCTTCTCCTAGCTCCTCCTTCTTCACTCCTCCAAGCTCTCCTCTCTTCTCCTCTCCTTTCCTCTCTTCTCTTCTCCTCTCCTCTCTTCTCTTCTCCAACTCTCATAAACTCAAAGTGAGAAAATGAGAAGAGAATGGGGGCTTTATTCTTTTCTAAAGTCACCCTAAACTCACCCTAACCCACCCCCTCATGCTTAGTTAAGTTAAATTTTAAAAGAAATTAAAAAAAAATTATCTTTATTTGCTGCCCCGCGGGTTGCGCCCGGGTGGCTTGCGGGTGGCGTGCGCTTCCGGGCAGGTTGGGTGGCGCAACCTCTTGCCCGAATCGCCTTCCGAAGCACGATTTCGGGGCAACGCCACCTAAAATGGTAGGAATCGCTTTTAAAACTAGGAATCGCGCCACCTCAATTTCGGAATCGCGCTTCGCCTGGAGATTCCGGAACGATTCCGTACGGGTCGCGATTCCGGCTTAGGATCCGGGGGGGGGGGGCGATTCCTGCAACTATGGGTTGTTCCCTCTAAGGAAACCCTAGCTCTTGACATCTATGGTTTGAGGATCTAATTGTGAAAGGAAAATCTAGGGTATGTGGTAAAACCCTAGCAAGGGTTAAATTGAAAAGAACCCTAGGGCTGTTGTTTCAAGAAATATTGGGTTTGTAACTAGACCCTAGAAGTACACCTTCTAAGAGACCTTGGAAACCCTAGACTAGCAGATTTGACATGTTCTTGTCTTTGTATATTTCACTTGGTTGTACTTGCGTGAATTGTAAGCACATAAAGCAGGTTATCAAAATTGTGGAAGCAAGATGAAAAGGATGGAAGAACAAACCAGCACAACACTCGTGCTTGTTGATGACTCCTTGAAAATGATGAGCATGACAGAAAGAGGGAACTATAAGAACCTTGATAGACATGATTTCCAGTTGATCAGTTCATTCCAGGAACACATTGGTGTTTGAAAGATGAAGCAAAACCTTGTTGTGATATGGAGACAAAACGTGCAAAGAATATGATTTGGCTCCCCTAGATGACATATTGCAAAAGAATATGAAGAATTGAAAGGAGAATTTACATGATGATGTTGTACCTACAACTGCGTGATTTGATCATGGAACACATGGATTGTACAATATAGAGATAGACCATGTAGAAGGATGTTGATCTCAAAAGAAAACAAGTAAGAAAAATCTGACATCTTGACAAAAGGCCATCATTTTGAGGTAATTATGATATTAATGTTTTGGTATTGATTATTTGGTTGGTATATAGTCTTGCTACCTAGAAGATTGTTGCAGAAATGCATAATCGCAAGTGTATCTATAGCTATTTGTTTTGAACTCAATTCAATGAATACATGGATTGAGTGGATGGGTTTGGTAATCCTTGAAGGATTATGTGATCAAGATGTCTACATCATCTTGGGATTGAGAGGTAGCAGTACAAAAGTATAACCTGATATTTAAGTTTCGATGACAATAAAGATCACTTTCATGATTAGAGGAAGCTATGATTAGCTCTATTTTGATTGGCTCAATATAACGCCTTTATTGATGGTGACTAGAGGAAAGTGATATGAAAGGTTGATGGCTTGAACTCTGTCACAGATTGAAGAAAGTTTGGCTCCATTACAAAAGCTCAATATGATGGGATGGAAAAGAGAGGAGGAGCCATGCAATTGTTGCTTAAAAAATCTCCATGAAGAAGTTAGAACTACTAGCTGATGTATTGATGAAGACATGCGAAAGAACTCATGGTTATATCTTCCTAGTTAAAAGGAATTAAAAGGATCTCCTCCTTGGTTGAGAGGGAGTGATGATAAACATTATATTTTCTTCTTCATGTGTCATGCACTAGGCGAGGACTAATAGCCGTATGTCTAGTGAAGGGCCATGAAGGGAGAATGTGTTAGTTTTTGTAGCATCAGATGGTGTTCAAGTCTCAAGATTTTTTGGAGAGGCTAAAACACAAAAGTTCTCCAAAACGCAAAAATCGTTTTTGGAAATTCCACCTAGAGATGACTCAATTAAATTGATTGACCATAATTAAAAATTTCCTAAGTCTAACTTAGGAAAAGTGGTTAATTAATAGGAATTAATTGAGAAAGGTGTGAATCATTTAGAAACTCACACAGATTGACTTGGAGATGATCTCAACTATCGATTAAGTTTTAATCTTGGTCGTTGGAGTCCCAATTGGAGATTGTAAGAAGAGGTTGATGGGAAGATGGAGAATACACTAGTGCAGATGATACTCAATTGCCCAAGTAGTTCAAATTCCTAGTTGCAAGAGTGATTTAACAGTGGAGATTGAGCCGGGAGGCGAGTAGCAGGTGGCAGGAGAGGGCAATAGTGATCCAAAGGAAGTTTTCTAGTTCCAGAGAGTCAGAAAGAGGAGGCCGGAATTTTCTCTAGGAAGTAGCGTAGGAACTGCGTAGTTGCTTTAGCGGAGTAGTTCGATTTGGTTGAAAGGGAGGACGCTTTTAATTCCAGAGGCTGGGAAGATTTTCAAGAGGGTCGAAGAAGTATTTTCCCAGTCAGTAGCAAGCAGGAAGACTTGATTGGCAGCAGTTCCAGGCCAAGCATGTGAGGGTCTATGCTAGGGTGACGCAGGGCCTGCACAGAGTAGGTGGAGCTATAGTCAAACCCACAGCAGGAGGAGATGAGGCGAGCACTAGTGAAGACCTCCATTAGCGACAACAACAACAAGGAATCGAAAAGTGTGGAGGAAGATAATGTGGCCCTTGCATCAAAGTGTCCCAGTTAGGGATAAAGTTCGTAGGGGAAGAAGAAGAAGGATCTATCTAAGATCAAGTGCTTCAAGTGTGGCGAGTTTGGCCACTATAGTTCTTAGTGTCCTCAAACAAAGAAGGATAAGCAGGATTAGGCGGCAGCATCTACAGAAATAGATAAGTTGTCCTCCAGGCCGGGGAAGATTTTGCCATGTTTACAGCTATACCTCTTGGAGTGAGGTGGGGCGATATGGAGCTTTAGTCCCAGAGCAACGCAAAGATTTGGGCAGGGTCCAGTGAGGCTAGCATCGGATGATGTTTCCTCATGGATCATTACCTTGTTATGGGGTCGGCAATATTCAGTAGCAAGAGGATCAGTGTCAGTTGATGCAGTCAGTTCAAGAGTGACAGTTGCAGACTAGAGGCAATCGGATGCTGAGGAGCGCAGAGCAGTGTTGACATTAGAGCATAAGGCTCAGTAGCAGAGTTAACAACAACACAAATTTCTTAGTGGACAGTGCAGAAGCTAGTAGCAGTCACATGCTTAGGAGACAATTGCAATACAAAGACATAGATGATTCGGGTATTCTGGATGCTTCTCAGTTGCAGTAATTGCAGTAGCAGTAACAACAATTGAGAGGGAGTTGCAGTGCAGATGCAAAGTTGGCAGTAGTACAGGATGTGCAATGTAGTGTCAACATCAACACAAATGCAACAGTCTAGTTTAGCAATAGTCAATGGCAGATGAATTAGAGTTAGCGTAGTAGTTGGTGGACAGTGGCAGGGAATTACAATTGTCAGACATAACCGACATGGTTGGACGATGTTTTTAGAAACGGGGTGTTGTAACAGTTGTGCAACACTAGTTGGAGAGAACACCTTCCTCACTAAGAGGGAGTGTTAGTTTTTGTAGCATCGAATGGTGTTCTAATCTTGAGACTTTGTGTAGAGGCTAAAACACAGTTCTTAGAAACCCATAAATTGTTTCTGGAAATTCCACCTAGAGATGATTCAATTAAATTAATTGACCATAATTAAAAATTTCCTAAGTCTAACTTAGTAAAAGTGGTTAATTACTTGGAATTAATTGAGAAAGGTGTGAATTATCTAGAAACTCACACAGATTGACTTGGAGATGATCTCAACTATCAATTAATTTTTAATCTTGGCCATTGGAGTCCCAGCTGGAGATTATAAGAAGAGGTCGATGGGTGGATGGAGAATACACCACTGCAGATACTTAGTTTCCCAGACAGTTCAAATCCTAGTTGCAAGAATGATTTAGTAGTGGAGATCTTGCTAGGAGGCGAGTAGCAGGTGGCGGGAGAGGTCAACAGTGATCCAGAGGAATTTTTCCAGTTCTGGAGAGTCAGAAAGACGAGGCTAAAATTTTCTCTAGGAGGCAGTGCGGGGATTGCACAGTTGCTTCAACAAAGCAGTATGATTTGGTTGAAGGAGAGGACATTTTCAGTTCCAAAGGCTGAGAAGCTTTTCTTGAGGGTTGGAGAAGCATTTTCCCAGTTAGCAGTAGGCAAGACGGCTTGATTGCCAGCAGTTCCAAGCCAAGTGTGTGAGGGTCTATGTTAGGGTGACCCAGGGCCTGCATAGAGCAGGTGGACAACTTTCTTTTTAGAGGCAGTCAGGTGTCGGGATTGTTCAGAGAGAGGGTAAAATCCCTCAATATATATTTTTTCTAGTATTTCTCTTCGATAGAATCGCCAGTTTGGCGACATTTTATTGTACTCAGAATTTCTGCTGCATAATAATAATAATATAAACCCTCAGTTGCTGCAACTCGTTCTCACATTGGGTTTTTCCAGCGATTTTTGTCCAAAATAATGGTGTCACAATTTTTGTGTGTGCTAGCATTTCTCGGTTTCTAGCACTTTTATTTTCCGCTGTATTTTATTTGTGAAGATTGCAATGTGATTAATTTGTTGTTGCCATAGCAATAAACTGCATAATTAATTTTATAGTTAGAAGAATTAATTCCAGTTGCTGCAATAGAAATTTCGTAGAAATTTTCACATAATGGGGTCTAGAGTATTGGATAAGCATATGAGATTGATACTCCTTGAGGATAAAGAATCCAAGATAGGAAATAGACTAACACTCTTTGAGGATTGGATAGGGTATCCAAGATAAGAGTGGTTGAAGAGGACCGATATTCTTTGAGAATTGGAAATACGAGAAAAAAAGTGTTAAAAGGACATTCCCAGTGAACATCTAGATGGTTTATTTGCCTTAGAGGTAGTGTGGTATCTCACATAAAGCTTCTCAACATTATGCTTTTAAATAAGAAGAGCTTGTCAGTTAAAGGCCTTACTATGTTGACAGTGTTGGCTATTATGTTGATGCTTAAAAGATAACTTATCAACCTGACTCTTCTTTTGACAACTCTTCAATTTGAGAATATCCCTATTCTAGTTGTACGATTATGAATACCTCCCTAATTAAGAGGGAGTGTTGGAAAATGTAACTAGTTTCGGTCTTCATAATTTGTACCATTATGTATTTTATCTAAAAAGCAAAAGAAAAAAAGAAAAATTATTATTATTTTTCTAGACAAACATGTTCTTCATGCTTCTGGGTTTTTGAATCGAGTTAAAGTCATATTTGGACCTATTGTAAAAGAAAAAGAAAAATAATTTTTAAATATTTAATTTTGGGTAAAAAACCCTCTAGGTTACAACTCATCCTGTTGTCGCCTAAGTTGTACACCTAAGTGCAGGAAAAGTTTCCAACCTCGCAAGGTATAAACATTGTGGCACAATGCTTAGAGTAGGGGCTATCACTCTGATCCCTTCTCACTTCTTTTAAGCTATCTCCTAGGCAAGCTAAGGGGGGTAGTCCCTGAAAGGTGGAAAACTAATGGGAAACTTGTTGAAAACAACAAGTCTAGGAGATGCAATAGCTTATAGAGGTAACTTGAAAGGATTTGATGGGAAAGTGAAGCTATTATTATTGAGCAATGATGTTATAGGTGTATTCAATTAGATTAATGAGACACTTAAAGACAAAATAAATGAGGCTGATGAGGCTAATGAAGTAATAACTTGTGCAATATTATTCAGTAGAGCATTAAGAACATGATCCAAAAAAACATTACCACAAGAAACAAAAGAGGAACACCATCAGGAACAAACCCCCAAAGACTTTTGATTTATTATTCCAAAAGAAAAATTACATCCAACAGAGTTTGACTCAAAGCTTGATCAAATGATTTTTTGATGAGTACATCATGATATGGGGAGCATAATAGCTTCCTTATATAGAAAATGAGAGCATCAAACCCCTCCAAGTGGAAATAACAACTAGTTTCCTTGATCCATTGCTTGATCCTTGTCAAATTAATTTGATCCCTTGATAACTGGTGCACAAATCTCCAAAAGGACTTGATTTCCTTGATTGTTGAGCTTGATGCACCGAATTTTGACTTTTGGGTGGTTTTGGACCATTGGAGAATCTTCAAAAATTAGAATTGTAGTAATTCTCCCATTCAAATAACCACCTCGACCCAAATTTTTTATTTCCTTGAGAAAAATTTCTTTCTGGCCTAAACAAATTTTTGGATTGGGATTTTTTGCTTTGGAAATGAATCCTTTCATATTTTTGACTTTGAAAAAGGTCATCAATAATTTTTGATGATTTTCCACTTGGAAAGAATTTAATTCTCTCATTTTAATTTTTTGATTAATTTCTGGCCAATTAATTTTCTTCTTATTTTTTTGGCTAGAAAATAAATAAATTGACTCAAGAGGGGATTACACATTCTTTCCACCCTCAAAGTAGGTCCAAAAAATATTTTGGTGATGATGTCTAATTATAAGTAATCATCCACCATAAATATTCCTAGACAATACTTTTTACATCAAGATATTACATAGACATCCCGTTAGAAGGGGAATTTTACAATAGGCACATGACCTCTTAGACTCAACCAAATTCTGCGACACAAGACAGATGATCTAGTATGATAAAAATACATAGACTCGATAACACTAGGACTCACTCAAGACCTTACCATTGAGCCCCACTCTAGCTTTGGGGGATGCTTGGGAGAGATACTTTGCCAATTATTTGGTTTCGGAAACGCGAATAATTGGCGGAGGGTAAAAAACTCCCTGGAGTGAAACTGTTTAGCAAGAAATCTTAGGCTACCTAGATTGTTTTACATGGCTTCATAGTCATACTAGAATCATTTTTACTATAAAGGCCCACAGGGTTGCAAATTAGGGTTTACAGTGATAAATTGGAAGTTGCATGATGATGACGACTTTAAAAAAATTTCATTTTCTTACATGTACTCTGCATCTTGGGTAGTTGACACATGTGTGGTCAACATCTAGTTCTACTTGGGTAAACGTTGCTTCAGTGAAGGAAAGTGAGAATCTAGAATCTACATCGAATAAAACAAAGTAAAATCGGGTAGATATCTAGTCAAATATGAATCAAAATCATTATATAATATCAAGTGCTGTAATAGAAATTTCTATTCTAAGAACATAAAAACATTAATACCAAAATGAAACTTGTTGTCGCTCAAATTGTACATAGGATTGCGACAACACTCAGGGCAGGGGTTGTCACTTTGATCCCTGCCCACTCCGTTCTAGCTATCTCCTTACTACAGACTAAGTGGGGTAGTCCCTATGGGTAAGATGATGAACAACTTGTTGGGAACCAACAAGTTAAGGAGACACAACTGAATGGCCTAGCAACTTGGATGAAATTAAGATGCAAGTATGATTGTTTAGCACAATTAGATTTCTGTATTCAAGTTTTTGTGATCCATAATGAGTTCAACAAAGTCTTTCGGTAGAAATCACATAAGAGAAATTTCTCTTATGTGATTTCTACCAAAAGACAATTAGATTTGTTAAGATCACAATTTACAAACCAGTGCCTTAGGAGATTAATTATTTACACAATATGAGTTAAAACGCCAAGTTATCGGACGAACAGTTGCTGCAATATGCAAGTTCTATCCTGTATGAAGTGCAGGACCTAGAGCTATGTGAGATGAAAATTCTTGGTTACTTTTAATTATATGCCTAATCTAAGTGATTCCTACTATGGCCTCTTTAATGATACTTCCCGTGGGGTTCCAACCACCTAGATGCGTCTGTTCTTACAAGGGATTTCCTGCAAGAGAACTGCAAGGTTACCTCTGTTAACTACAAATGAGGGTCTAGAGTCCTCAAATTGTTTGAAGAAGGTGGTCGTATCTTTTTACAACCAAGCTTATGCTTGGAGGTATGTTTTAGAAATGCACTTCTAACTTAGGATGAAAATGCAAGATGTGAGTGATAGCTTCAATGAGATTATTAAGTAAATTAGGTACAAGACAAGTTATTTGAAGGCCAAGTGCTTATAATGATATTCTATAAGAGCGATTAGATGAAGCACTTAGAGAGCAATTGAAAGATTATCTCAAATGAAGCAAGATGAACAATTCTAATGAGACACAATTAGAAATTCTAATCACTTCAAAAGATTCTTCTTGAGAGGTGAACTTGGAGCAAATAATATTCTTATGTTATTCAACAATTAGAGATTATTTTCTCATTTACTTGTGCTATGAGACAATTAGATATAAGATGCAATTTCTCTTAAGCACAATTCATAACAAGCATAAGAAAGTATAGAGATTGCTGACAATAATTCTCCATAATGCAATAATGACAAAGCAAGGATGCAAATGCAAGTCAATGAGAATAGCTATGATATGCTATGCAAAGATGCAATATGCTAATTACAATGCTAACACAATAAGAGAGAAAGAGAACGTTTCGAATGCAAATGAAATGTTGTGCAATGATGCAAGGATGATGCAATGGAAGGCTATGATCAAGACTCAAATGAACTTAAGATATTCAAGAGCTTCTCTTTCACTACATCACTGCTATAGATCAGTCCCAAAATTCCTATACACCAAGAGAAATAGGGTTGATTTTCATTGTGTGGAGCATAAATGAATTGTGGAGGTTGTATTACCTTGTTAGCAGTGGCTGTCAGTGTTTATTCCATTTTCTAGGTATGCTTGATGAAAGAAGGGAGCATCCTTTTCATCCTTGTTGGCCATGTGGTTTTACCTATAGCGAAAGATCAATGTTGTAAGGGAGACACTTTGATTATATTATGACCCCTTAGACTCCTATATATAGAAAGGAGGTCTTGTCATTTGTAGGGTCCAAGAATTGTTCATTTGTGTAATGTAAAGGAGGTTGCCCCCTCGAATAGGTTGATTTCTAAGGCATTGATCTTTCTTTTCTATCTTTTGTGAGCTGGTTTCATAACATTTGGTATCAGAGCTTTGGATTCTAGGGTTTCGTTGCTCCAAACAGGTCATCATGGCATTTTCGCTATAACATTTTTTCTGCAACGTTTCAGAAGCTAAAAAAAACCCATTTGAGCCAAAATCGTTTTGAACCTCAGGTCCAAATTTCAGATCTTGTCTCACTATAATTTCGGAGAGATGATTTGAGGAAGTTAGGGTTTTTGCAGACTCCCGAATTACATTCCTAACAAGTGACCTTGGGAAAATCGTCGTAACTTTCTCTCTGAGCATGAGATTGAAATTTCGTAAGAAGTTACAAAAAGAGGACGGACTCTAGTTTTCTATATATCTTTTTCAGATCCAAAGATCAAAACAGTGACACATGGAACATCGTACAAGTTCGCTCTACTGAAAAATCATATAATTAGGTCATCTTGGGAGATTGGGCATAACTCTTTCATGGAGAATCCAATTTCAATCAGACTGGTGGCATTGGAAAGATGACGCAGAGGGCTACTGCAGGTGACAATTTCAGAACTTGGAGATCTGAAATTACAGAGCTAAAGTCGTTTCAACATCGAGATCCTAAAATCAAGAAAAGGCGATATGCAGAAGTTTGATGGCAAGGATCCAGTGAATTGGATACTACAGATGGAGCAATATTTTGATCTACATGATGTACCCCTGTTACAACAGGTACATATTGCATCTTTATATTTAGAACCAAATTAGTTTGTATGGTATAGAGGGCTTTGTTCTTGTAAACCACTTGTCACTTGGTCAATTCTCACAGAGGAAATAATAGCACATTATGAGGATACAAAGAGCAACACCTTATTTAGCCAATTGATAAATCTTAAACAAAAGGGGTCAATGGAAGAGCACCTTGAGGACTTCCAAAAATTGAATATAAGGGTAAATGCAGTGTTCCAAGGGGACTTGCCCCCCCCCCCCAGGGTTTTAGTTTCCTCGCTCCCCCGCGCTCCGGGGACTTGGGGACGAGTAGGGGACGTTTCCCCACGCTCCCAAAATGGAGGAAACTCAGGGGGACGTGCCAAGGAAACGTTTCCCTTCCCTGAGGGGACGTTTCCCCACGCTCCCAAAAAAATGGCCTTGCTTATAGTTTATGATTTAATAGACCTAAAGTGGTACAAAGCTACTCATGTTCTGTATGGGGATAACTTCTTGTGTTGTCTTTTGGTTTCAACGAGTGTTATTTTAGAGGGTCAGTATCATGGAAATTTGTTGGACCATATAGCACGTACATGAATTTTCCCTTTTAAAACTTCTTTTTTTCTCAAGTGATGGCTGGATTATAGTGGGGAGATAACTGGTGACAGGCAAAGAATATGAGACATTCAATTTGTGTTTTTAATTTTCATGACATTTGACATACAAACTATGGAAGCAGCACCTATGTCATGTGGGAAATAATTGGGTGGACTATAGAATAACATGCGTTTACTGCAAGCATGACAAAATACTATGGGCAACAAGAAATCTCAGGAACTGTCGTTATATATGAATTTATACAGTTACAAAATTTACACAGAGCACAGTTGCTCAGCTTGAATTCTCAGGTCTAAAAATTATTTTCACCCCTGAAATACACTGCTAGTTTGAAGTTTGAACTGCATGGCATTGCTCTAATAAGGTAGACAAATTATCCATGCCATCGTTGGTCACCCAAGTTGGTTCTCAGATGGTCATCCTGCAGTCAATGTCATTTGATAGTAAACTATCAGAAACTCTTTCATGTGATCTTCTCATCTCTCCTGGAACTAAAACTCTTCTTTCAGCATATGGTGTACTGTCTATATTATATATAATATAACAAACTTTCTAGCTGTTGGATCCAATACAGCTGGACAACCCATTGTAGTTGCCCCTTCTACTGCCAATGCAATGTTCCTGATCTGTTCATTTACCTTATCAAGCTGAAGCTCTCCCTCTGTCTGACCAAAATCTAAATTAGAATTTGACCAAGCTGAATTAGAATTTTA
>APFE030289309.1:202196-213383 GCA_000404065.3 Pinus taeda | reverse complement strand
ATTATATTTTATATTTATAAATTTTTAAGACCCTGACGCTCCCCCACGTTTCCTAAAAAATGGTAGGGAGCTTTTGCATAGGCCGCTCCCACGCCCCCTCGCTCCCTCGCCCCCTCGTCCCGGAACCTTGGTGGAACATTGCGTAAATGATATTCCAGAGAAGCAAGGGATTGATGTCTTCATAGCGACTTTAAAGGATAACATTCAACAGGAGGTTCGTCTTTGGGAACCTGATTCATTGGAGAAGGCATTCAGGTTGGTAAGAAAATTTGAAAGTGGAATTATGGAAACAAGGAATCCTGTCACTCATAAGTATAAATATGGAAATGCTTTCCACAACCTACAAGGTTTACACCACAACAATTGGAAGAAAAAAGAGAAAAATGGCTTTGTTACATTTGTGAGCAAATACACTAAAGGTCATAAGTGTGCTGAGAAGAAATTATTTTACATAGATTGTGAAGAGGAGGAAGAAAAGGATCAAGAAACATCAAAAGAAGAGGATATCCACCAGTAACCAACCCTAGAGAAAGAAGAAATGAATACGACCATATCTTGTAAGTGAAAGATCAGATTGAGCATCATGAAACAAATCTGGCCATATCTTGTAATGCATTGGCAGGAATTACTACTCCTCAATCTCTCAAGATAGAAGCACATATCAAGAAGAAAAAGTTTCAAGCAGTGAAAGATCACATCGAGCATCAACAACAGGTTCTCCAACTTTTAAAGGATAACCCCACTTTGGTGAAGAATAGAATGAAACAACAGGTAGATCAACATCGCAGCGAAGGAAGTTTTGATGTAGGTGATTGGGTATTTCTATGACTACAACCGTACAAGCAAATGTTCCTTAAGCAAGCTAAGAAGGATAATAAATTATCACCAAAGCTCTGTGGTCCTTACAAGGTGCTGCAAAAGATTGGTACTATGACATACAAATTGGATCTTCCTGCATCTTCCGGAGTGCTCCCAGTTTTCCACATTTCATGCTTAAAGAAGGTTATAGGTGACAAGCTCCCAGTTCAAACAATATTGTCGGAACTTGACGAGGAAGGAAAAATCATATTGGAACCTGAAGTAGTCACGGAAACAAGCACCCGACAACTACGAAATTGATCAATTTCAGAGTTTCTCATCTAGTGGAAGAAATTACATGCTGAAGATTCCACATGGGAGGACGAGAATTTTATACAGAACCATCCAGATTCCAGAACTAGTCAAGCGTTGAGGACAACACTTTTTGAAGTAGAGGGGCATGTTAGGTCCCTATACTACTACTGCAACCCCTTATTGTTATTAGTGCAACCCTCTTATTATATTGTTGTGCCCATGTAGTCCCCATATTGTTATTATTGTGCCCCATAGAAGCCCACTATTGTTATTTTTGTGCCCTTGCATTATTATTGTTATGTCGGCTCTTATTATATTATGACCCCTTAGATTTATATATATAGAAAGGAGGTCTTGTCATTTGTGTAATGTAAAGGAGGTTGCCCCCTCAAATAGGCTAATTTCTAAGGCGTTGATCTTTCTTTTCTATATTTTTGTGAGCTGGTTTCATAACACTTATTCCGAAGATACAACGGTAGGAGTTAAAGACTGAATTACTCTAATATCCAGATCGAGTTCTTGAGCCAAGTTGAAGTGTAAAATTCTGTAAGAAGTTGAATTAAGGGTGCATATCTCTGTAGCAGAATCCACTGGTCACACATGTCTAGGATGACAAACGCTTATATTGCATCTCTTTCCCAATTTCTATTGTTGCCTTATATTTCTTAGTATCAGATTTTGTGTGGACTAATATATAAAAGGCACCTTGAACATTAGAATCTACGTGTATTTATTATTATGCACTAAAGTGAAAGTAAACTAGTGGGAAAGTTTGGGAAGTTAAAATACCTAGAACCACCTACAACATTATATCTGTGAAATGTTTGACTACATGCCTAGTTGAAATAGTCACTAGAAACTCAGAGAATAGTGGTCTCATTATGCTCTTGTCCTCATTGGGCTAAAACCATGGAGAAACTCAAAAAACTCCTAAATAAATTGGAAACATTAAACAATGACCCTTGGAAGTTGGAACCATAATGCAGCATTGTACCAAAAACTCACATAGCACAACAAACCATTCTCAAAAGGGATCCATGCTGTTCTCCAACAAGAACCACCAAAATATTTACAGAAGGGGCAAGAATTAGGACATAATATTTTTGCGCTAGGGACAAGCTTGAAGCACATGAGAGTTACATTAAAGGCCCTTTCCAAATTAGAAGAACTAGACACTCTCCTTTTCGAGATAGACCAATTAGAGGGGAAGAAGTTGATGTGGGCTTTGAAACCCGCCATGCTCGCTTTAATACAACCCAAGATTTTGAAGTACCTTTGTGAAGGGTCACACTTCCATTTGCCTCTTGTTTTAGCAGCATCATGATGCTAACTGCCCCTATAGCTCCTTACAATGATGATGTTATGAAGAAATTCTTCAAGCCGGTGGTAGAAACCTTACGAGACTTGGATAACTCCTTGGATCCCACATTTGGGAAGAAGCTTCAGGGTTTGGAAATTAAGGTCATGACTAGGACTTATGAAATCATGTTTGATCTTGAGTGTGATGACTTGATCTTGCAAATGTTCCAATGCTTTTTCAATATTAGGAGACATTGTCCCGTCTCAATCAAAACACACATGCAATCCATCTTGTCATCATGTATGAGAGGTCATGATGCCATTTGCCGAGGGTTGCAGTTTCGATTGCTCTCTGTTTGGAGGAGAGAACATTTGGTCTCACCTGCTGCTTATGAGCTAGTCAAAAGGTTGGTTGGGCATAACATAAATCTGCTTAGGAGGCAGTTGACCAAAGAGGAGCAATTGAGAATTGGGGGGACATGCAAAAGGAATGAGTTAAGGAGAAGGGGTCTTTGCTTCATCTGCAAGGAATCTTGGAGACTTTACCCCTCATGCTTGAGTGACATAGAGGGGATGACAAAGGTAGATCGGGGAGGAACTCATTCTGACCTTCCAGATGGGGATTCTTTTGAAGAGTATCAATAAGCATGTGGGGATGATGGTAGCAGTCTTGATATGCATAACTATCTGGTGGATAACTTTGATGAGCAGTAGATTATTTCCATGCAGGAAGCAGACTAGGGAGATGAGCTATCAATGGCGATCTAGCATGGTGAGCACATAGAGGAGCTTGAGCAGACCCATAGAGATGCTGACAACGACACAGATCCACATCCATGTTTTGATGAGTCAACACCTACGACACACAATGGAACACAGTATGCGTGATGGGCCATTTTTGGAGAGTCAACTAGTGGTTCTTATTGAGCGCATGATGGAGGAATATGAGCAACAGTCCCTGGGGCTAGCCATTGATGATGGGCATACAAATGCGCAGGTTTCTAGTAGGGAGGTAGTATTTGCAGACATTGGTCATCAGGAGGCGTTGGGACTTGACAGGACAATTTTGTAGGTGACTAGTGGACCAGTAGAGCATGGAGTTTCCAGTCAGATGAGGGAGGCCCTTTTTGGGATTGTGATGCATCCATCTTTGGGTCTACCCATTGAGAAGGTGCAACTAGATACAGTGGCAACTAGCAAAGTTGCAGTATTTCCAGGTAGCAACCCTTTCTAGGAGTACATAGACAGAGCGTGCAACACGTGTTGTCTACTTATAGGGAGAGAGGCAAGGATTACTAGACATATCTAGTTGATTGGTTGGGCATAGCTTCATGAGTTGAGCATGGTACAACACAGTGGACTCATACCCTATACAGATGCACATACATCTGATCCTTCCAACAAGATGGATTGGCGAGAGATCATGACTTGGTATCACCTTGGTAGAACGATATTCTTAGTCGGGAGAATAGTGTAGCAGGGTCCCTTAGACACGAAGAGTACTACATCCTCCAATTGGCAGTGGGAGGCAGGCCAACAACTGTCCAACATTTCAGGCCTGCTTCTACATAGTGGGATTGGCCTTGGCCTATGCCAAGGGTTGGACTAGAGAGAGGTAATGAGTTGGTACATGGTTGATGGAGCAACATTCATAGCTGGAGCTATAGCACAATAGGAGCAATGGAGCATTGATGCTTGTTCTTGCTAGTATTGGGATCCAGGGGGATTTGTTGATGACAAGTTCAGTCAGATATTGGTTTGGGATTTGGGCATTGAGGGGTCCGTTCAAGATGGGTTAACACAAAGGCATAACATCACCTAGTGGTTTGTATGGGATCTAGGCATTGGATCTCAATTGCATTGGGTCACCAAATTGGTCGATAGGTTTGGATTTCTTGAGGGCAAACAATCTTGGGGCGGGAGGATTTGTGATGTTCCTTTTTCTGGTGTTCCTTATGGCATGGTTACGATGGACTTTCAAAGTTGGGGGCAAACATGTCACAGGTGCAGATTTACTTCATTAGCAGGCCCAGAGGATTTTGGAGATGTTTTATGGGGTTTGGAGGAGTTCACTTGCCATATTCCAACATTAGGATTGATTCCACACAACTTGCTTCTCGTTCCATTGCTTTTTGATAATTCCTGTAAAACGAGGTTATTATTGTGCCTAACTCAATTAATTACGCTTTAGGTGGCATTTTGAGAGGAATACTTGACAAAACACCTTAGTGTAATAGCTTGTTGGAACTAGAACGAGAAGATCTACAGGACGGGATGGTTAGATTTGATTTTCAGTGGCCTAAGGAGGGGCATGGTGGCCAATTTACCATTTTCCCACAAGTAAAATATATTTTAATTGAAATCAAAAGAGGGAAATATGCTCAATGATTAAAATAATAATAAAATAGGAGGTTCTAGAGGGGTCCATTAAATCTATATAAGAGGAGGAGGAGGCCATTAGAGGACATCTTGGATTTGAGCATTGTTTTGTGTGAGAGGTTTGAGAACCCAATTCTCTACTTCAGTAGCCCTAAGATGGAAACCCTTGGGTGTTTTAGTGAGATTGGGCGAGTACCCATCTCCCCTTTGTGAATTCATCTAGAATTCATAGGAGAGCTTAGCAATGGCATTTCAATTCAGTTTGGAGGGGCAACAAAGCATTGGAGCAGATTCTTGAGGCCTGTTTTCCATCTCAGTTATTTTGTTGTATTAGCATGTAAACCCCAGAGTCCCATTATAATAGAAGTTGAGATTGTTCCTGTTCATCTTGTAGTTAATTTGTTGTATTCTGTTGGTTATATTTTTACATGGCAATGGTAATTTTTATGGAGTAATTTTGGTTGAGTTGGATTTCCACAAAATATTCCATTTGGGATATTACAATCCTCCACACCAAGAGCAACAATCTTCTTGGTCTTTCTGTCAACTATGTAGCATTTGTGATTGCTAAAGTTGACATCTAGATGGTGGCCATGCCTCATAATCTTACTACCTGAACACATATTAAGCTCTTCCCAAAGAAATTCAATGTATTGTACGTCTTCCCAAAGAACTTTTGGCTGCCTTCTAGCATGATGTTGGACAACAAAGCCATAGATACAAGTAAAGAGTGCAAAAATATAGATGGCTCTAGACAGTGGTAGCAACCACGTATCTTTGAGAAACATGCAGATTTTGAGAAATCTGCCCCAAATCAACCCAAAAATACTCAAATCTGCATATCAATAGCTGATACTTCACAGATCGAGATAGATCTGTTGAATTTTCTATGATATGCATAGTAGAAACCAATTTTTTGATCTGATAATCACTACCTAATGATCTTCAAACAATTTATCTCATTCCACTGATATCATTGAGCAATTATACACAAAAAATCTCAATAGTAAATGCAATGGAAATAGTAAAGATCATAGAAAGACAACCATGCACAATAGAGAATAATTTTACTCTAGGAAACCCAACCTTGGGAGAAAACCCAACAACTTTTCTTTTAGAACAAATTATTCTTCAACAAGGTTTACAAATCCAAATTGTCTAGAAATCTATGCCAATTTCCAAGTAAAAAAAATACTATTCAAACCTGGTCGAAATCAATAACAAGATAACACTGGTCAAAACCAGTCAACACTAGTTAAATTCAGCCATACGGCTCCTATGGTCAACTGCAGTTGACTGCAATCAAACCGGTCAAACTTTGGCTTGTAGGTACTACGGTCAACTATAGTCAATCTGCAGTTGACTACAGTCAAACTGGTCAAACTTTGGCCTACGGTTGATTGCGGTCGAACTCAGTCAAAAATAGTAAATTCATCGTCCTTTTCTCCTCACGTGTGGCTATCCAAGAGACGTAAAAAATGAAGAAGCTTGATTGATGATAAAAATGAAATGTCACATCATGTATTTATACTCGTTGAATGGGCTAAAATAATCCAAGGGATACACCCCTTCACTTGGCTCGGCCAACTTGCACTCTGAATATATATATATATATATATTATTTTAATTTTCTTAGGTCGACTTGGAGATCTCTATGGCATGCAGGAATGCCTCTCAATACTCTAAAAAAATCAGTAGTCCCTCTTAGCAAGGGAGGTATTCTCCTTAGCTACAAACAAATTTCTCCGTAGCTAAAATTTATCCTTCCTTAAGTTCATGAGCTTGCTATGTTGATGTATGCACGCCTATAGATCACTCCATCCTAGAGTAGGCAATGTGAGTATCCGAGGCCATTTATGCTTGGCCAAATCAACATCACCTAAGCAAAATCCTTCATGGCTTCTCAAGTAAAAATATCAATATCCTTTGGTCAAAATCAGCATAACCCAACCATGTCTGTCTGGCTTCTTAGGAGAGGATCTGCCATTAGACCATTCACCCCTAGCCAAATCAGCATGGCCCAGCCAAAGTCTTTCTTGGCTTCTCAAGTGAATTTTCGTATATCTCCTCTAGTCAAATTAGCATGACCTAGCCAAGTCCTTCTGGCTAGGAGAAGATCTGCCCTTAGACCATTCATCGTTTTCCAAATCAACATGGCCCAACCAAAACTCTTTATGGCTTCTCAGGTGAATTTTCATCTATCTCCTTTGGTCAAATTAGCATGATCAAGCCAAGTCCTTTTGGCTTCTTAGGAGAAGTTTTGTCCAATTCTAGAATTGCCCAAGGCCATTCACTCTTGGTTAAATGACCTAGCCAAGTCCTTCTGGCTTCTTAGGTGAATGTATCCATCTTCCATGGACTTAGCCCAGTCCTTCTAACTTCGTAGGAGATGGTCTAGCCGATCCTGCAAAAACATCAACACTCCCTCTCAATGAGGGACACATTCTGCATCATGCCAAGCTTGTCTCTGAAGTATACAACTTTTCTCTAGATAAAGGCTTGGTGAGAATGTTTGCAATCTGCTCGTTTGTGGATATGTATTGGAGCTAACCTACTCACTTTTGCACCATGTCTTGAATGATGTGATATTAGATCTCATCGTACTTCGAACTAATCAAATATCCCTGCAAGCTAAGTCACAGGGTTCGGCGAACCTGAAGCTTTAGATTCGAAATTCGGCGAACTTGTAAAAAAAATTTGAGGTTCATTCAGGTTCGGCGAACCTGAAAGCCAAACCTCAAGTCGAACTCGAACCTAATCGAATTTTATCGAACTTCAACGAACTTCACGAACCTGATCGAACCGAATTGCGAACTTAAACGAATTTTTTCAGGGTTGACGGTTTTCCTTGACGGTTTTAGAAAAAAACCAGGGGCCGCATATCGCCTTTTAGCAATTGTTCCCGCCAAATAATTTTTTATAAATCGTCGCTGGCTAACGTTTTGGCACGCATTGTCGGGAAGAGTATCGATTGAGGCTGAGCGTTTGTTTGTGCAGTTTGCGTTTGCGTTTGCAACTTTGCAATGAGTTTGCGTTTGCAACTTTCTTTGATTGCCTTTGAGTTTGATTGAGTTTCTCGGTATAAATCTTGTGTTATACTTGCCCATAAATCTACTGCCATAAATGTCCATACCGAACATCAGTGACAGTATAACAAGCTGCATATCTTCTTGTAGTTTGCGTTTGCAACTTTGCAGTGAGTTTGAAACTTTGAAGACATGCAGCCTGCAGGCCTGAGGCAGTGGGCACGCAGTGTGAGACTTGAGTCTGAGGGCCGAGGCTTGCCGCATGAGGCTTTGAGCAGTCGCACGACGCAGACCACCGACGCACCGCGACACCAATGTCACAGTGTGCACACAACACCCTTTTGGACATAACTTCAGTCTTCACTGTTTAGAGGTATTTATAGTTTTAACATCCATGCCCCGAACAATAATCTATGTTTTCATGTTTAGTAAATTATTTTCCCAAAGACCTGTGCCATTGACTATTAGTAGGATTTCAAAACTTCTTTGAATCAGTCCCCCTTTAGCGTTGCAATCTTAAAAGCAACCGAGGTTGTGTAACGTGTTCAGTAACTAGTCATTTTTTTATTTAAAGTTATAACTTCAGTCTTCAACTTCTATTTAAGAGTTTCAAACTTGTATAATTTCACACTAGAAATTGTATCCCGTCCAGGCCTCATGAGCAAATACAAGTATTAATCTTCAATTCAATTCACTTTAAAGAACGTGGTGCATTTTTTGTTCTCTGAATGGTTAAGCAGGTAGTGGAGCTGAGTTGTGTTTACATTGCCTGTAGTATACCCCAGAGCAAGGGTTTGCATACTTAATAGAACTGTTCGCTGTTGTATGAACAAAAAGTATTCAAGTACTTGGTCCACTGCTCTTTGTTTTGGGTTTTATGAATCAACCAACCACTTTTTTTATAAAGAAAAAACGTTTCTCACTTTAGATGGGTCGATGTTTACAACGACCTATTGAAAAAGTAGTAAGGGCATTTATTCAAATGCAGTAAGAATGAATGGAATATAAATTCATTCATTACAGCCACCATAATAAAGAAATAATCTAAACCTGGGCATTCAAAATCACAACCCTAAAATAATCTGATAGCCAGCAGAGCCATACTTCATAACATAGTATGGCCAAGGTCAACAAAATTTAAGGCATCAAGAACACAGTGCATTTTCTGTTCTCTGAATGGTTAAGCAGGTAGTTGAGATGAGTTGTTTTTCCATTGAATGCAGTATACCCCACAACAGGGGTTCGCATACTTGATAGAACAGTTCTCTGTGGTATGAACAAAAAATAATCGAGTACATGGTCCACTGCTCTGTGTCCATTTCTTTTTCTGTTTATTGACTGTTTGTAGTCATTGCTGAAAGTCTGAAACTAGGCACACAAAATTATAAATGTCATATAAATAAGTAAAAAACATTGGAGCAATTTTAAATTATTTTAATTTAGTATAAAGGATAAGCATTTGAGAAGAGGCGTTAATTTGAAATCCAGAGGATTTCCATGTTTCTCATTTCCTTATTATGCTTATTCGCTGTTGGTAATCATTGCTGAAACTTGAAAGCAATGCCTTCAAATTTCCTATTTCCACATAACAGTAAAAAACAATAATACATATTAAAGTTCATATAAAACTGTTGATAATCAAGTGCATGCATGATGCATTTGCAACCTGCTTAAATGTCTTATATCCATCCACCATTGTACTCAAAACTAGTGTTTTGTTCTCTTTAGACAGTGACATCCCAAAAATTTCCATGAGATAAAGAAATTGCATTCCTTCTTCCCAAAATAGTTGGGAAGTCCAACCACTTTGCCATGAGGTCTCTTTCAAGAACTGATTTGATACTTCTTTCAAAGAACTCAACAAATAGCTCCAATATACTTCTGGTCTGTGTAATGTTTTGTTAGTCAATTATTTATGTGCTTGTTAGAACTTAGAACAGTAAATATATCTTACTGTTAATTTTGGCAGAATGAACTTCATATGGGCATCTTCAATTATTATGACAGCATTCTGCCAGACTCCAGTTAGTCAGTCCAATGAAAAACTGCCCAATACAGTTCAAAATGTTAGATCTTTAGTCCAATGATTTGGTTTTACACAATGATGTACATAAATCATTAAATGTATAATCTTTTTATTAAAATTTGAGTATTTTATGCATTGTTTATAATATATATGACTGTTTTTCCCCAGCTGCAATACAGTTTCAGTTTTGATAACTTCTATATGCTTGTAATAAAATTTAGAAGTGATCCATATTAAAAGATAAGTCAAACACCCTATCAGGGTTCTAGGACCTAGTATGATTCAATAGATTTTTTTACTTTTTAATCAAAATATCAAGTTTTATTTGTATTTGAAAATTGAATTTCACTATTTTATCATTTATTTAAATTCGAATTTTAATATGCCATTGCCAACAAAAATGCAGACATATTTGTCATGGCACCTCCAAAGTCAACGGCAGAAGGATGGAAATATGTGGAGAAATTGGACGGGCCTCATGGGAGACATTTGAAATGCAAGTTATGTAATAATGAATTTTTTGGATCTTTAACTAGAGTCATGGACCACTTACTTTCTGTCACTAATGGCAAAGGAGGTGGCATTGAAGGTTGCAAGAATGTGTCTGCAAAGCTCAAGGAGACACTTCAGAAAGATTATGACAATATACAAAAGGCTAAGAAAGTGAATGAAAACAAAAGACAACATATTCAAACAGAAATTGCAATGAATTACAATTCATTATCTGCACTTTCTTCAAGCACGGTTGGTGTTGGGAGTTCATCTCAGTCAAAGATCAGTAAATCAAGTGGGACAGCTACATTAAATACTCTTTGGAAGCCCATGCAGAAACAAGAAGTTGATGATGCTGTAGGTGATATGTTTTTTGAATCTGCAATTCCATTTAATGTGGTAAGAAGCCCTTATTTCATCAATGCATGTAAGATGATGGCAGGTTTTGGTAAAGGATATGTCCCTCCTAGTTCTGAGACCTTAAGGACCACTATTTTGAAGAGGTCAAAAGAAAGAGTTACAAACAATTTGCAAAAGATCAAAGACTCTTGGAAGGAACAGGGTGCACAATTTTATCAGATGGTTGGTCAGATATGAATCATAGACCTCTTATTAATGTGTTGGTTTCTTGCCCTAAAGGGGTATTTTTTTGAAAGTAGTTGATGCATCAGGGAATAAGAAGACCTCTGAATTTATTTTCAAGATTTTAGAGGAAGCTATTCTTGAGGTTGGAGAAGAAAATGTGGTCCAGGTTATAACTGATAGTGCTTCAAATTGTGTTGGAGCAGGAAAAATGGTCATGGATAAATATAGAAAAATATATTGGACACCTTGTGCTACCCATTGTCTTGA
>APFE030289309.1:93391-193218 GCA_000404065.3 Pinus taeda | reverse complement strand
TTAAACATCTTATATATTAGTTTTTTAATCATATTTATGTGTCAATGTATTTATTTTATGTTGTAGATGGTTTAGATATTAAAAAAATTGAAAAAAAATGAATATTTTTGTACCAAACGATTTTTTCCCGATTTTTCGATTTTTTCCGATTCGTTCCCTGCGCCGATTTAATCCCGATCGCGCTTTTAACAACATTGTGTGGGACATTACCCTCTTCGGAGCATGCCCTACCTCTTGAGTTGTGTATATGCTATAAATACACACTCGGGTGTCATTTATACGATTTTCTTGTAAACCATCTTGATCATTTTAGCTTATGAGCCTCGTTCTTTATCAAAGTGATTTGTTCCCAAGGGCTTTGCCATTTTCTATGGTTCATGAGTTGATTTCTCTCTTGTGCTTGGTAATTCTCTCTCTAACAGTTATAATTAGCATTGGTGCTATTCTTTTGTAGTTATGTTGGCTATCATTGTAGATTTCTCTCCAACACACTTTTACTAGGGCATGTTTTCTCTCCGAGTGTGCTGCCATAGTACTGTTATTTCTCCATTTATTGTGGGTTTTAGGATTTGTTGGTGTTTCCATCTAATCTTTCTTTCTTATAGATTTTAATATGCTCGATACAAACACTCTGCAAACACAAAATCCCTAGCAAGATGAGAGTTCATGCTGAATGCCTCTTAAAATATCAGGGTACTTGGAACCCAACAAGAGTTACCATAAGTCTGAGCATAAGCTTAACTTAGAACACGGAAGTTCGAAGGAAAACAGTCATTGAGATAGAGAAAGTTGAGATTCAGCACAAATGCACAAAAGTTCACACTAAATGAGATCACCCTTATATTACTTAGCAAAACCAACTAAAATTGATATTTACATATGCATAGATCAGGATTACAAAAATCTTTGACAGCAGCACTCAAGTAGACTTTTATAGAACCCTAATGGTCAGTTACATACAAAATCCAAGTTTTCCTCCTTTATATGAGGCAATCTATCTAAAATAGATGTTGCCTAATTAAAGTGCTAACTGTTGTCTTCGATTTAGTCAATTGTTTCGTTAGATAACATGTGTTATGCCAATACTCCGTCTTCTGAATGAATCCTATAACGAACATTGCAAAGAAGATTGGCACCCTTAACAGGAAAGGAAGCATTCATAGATTTGAGGAACATTTTAAATATAGGACATGAAAACAGAAAATTAATTAGATCTTCCATTCCCATCTACGCAATCATCTGACATTAGTGCGTACTGTCTCTGTCCAAGATCCCGTCAATTCTATGTACCTCTCCATGACATCAATGATTTCATATTTTGAAAGGGATCCTTCAGTCCTCTCATAACTAGGGACTTTAAACGAGACACTAGCTACAACATACAGCCGTATCTGAATGAATCCTATAACGAACATTGCAAAGAAGATTGGCACCCTTATCAGGAAAGGAAGCATTCATGGATTTAAGGAACATTTTAAATCTAGGACATGAAAACAGAAAATTAACTAGATCTTCCCTTCCCATCTACGCAATCATCTGACATTAGTGCGCCCTGTCTCTGTCCAAGATCCCGTCAATTCTATGTACCTCTCCATGACATCAATGATTTCATATTTTGAAAGGGATCCTTCAGTCCTCTCATAACTAGGGACTTTAAACGAGACACTAGCTACAACATACAGCCGTACCTGAATGAATCCTATAACAAACATTGCAAAGAAGATTGGCACCCTTAACAGGAAAGGAAGCATTCATGGATTTGAGGAGCATTTTAAACCTAGGACATGAAAACAGAAAATTAATTAGATCTTCCCTTCCCATCTACGCAATCATCTGACATTAGTGCATCCTGTCTCTGTCCAAGATCCTGTCAATTCTATGTACCTCTCCATGACATCGATGATTTCATATTTTGAAAGGGATCCTTCAGTCCTCTCATAACTAGGGACTTTAAACGAGACACTAGCTACAACATACAGCCGTATCTGGCCTTCAAATATGAAATATGCGCAGGGATATGGACATGGCTGTATCTGGCAGTCTATATGGAAAATGCAGTCTATATGTCAGCTGTATCTTATAATATTTTGTCCATATTTTGGGTATACTATTGTTTTGGCCATATTTGAAATCTTCAAATACAGAATTTTTTAAATCAGATTATTTCTGTACATGTATATAGTATGGTTTTCATATTAGTATGATTTTTTAATGTAACCATATCAGGTGCTTTGCTATGGTTGATGTTATATCTGGTACGTTTTCTCTTATTTAAAATGTTTTGGCTGATTCATGCTCTCTTAATGGCATGATCCAGGTGGAGGCATACATCAAGGAACATATAAGACCTCTCTGTAAAAGTGGGGTAGTTACAGTAGAGCAGTATCGATGGGCTGTTGGTAAGACAGTTGAGAAGGTTATGAAATATCATCGTAATACAAAAAGTGCAGATTTCCTTATAACAGAGGGAAATAAAGTTAAAAAGCTCTCTGAACAATATTTGCAAGCTTTCAAGCAAAAGGAAAATAATTGATATGTGCATATGTTCATACCATGTGTTTGAATATTAAAATCAAAAGTTTCATAAAGAAGGAAGCTAAAGTTGCTTTTCAATGCCTTTCAAAGTCTTAAAGTTGTTAAAGCTCTGGCAAAATTGTGTGATGCATCTTTGTCAGTCATTTTGACAATGAATTTATACAAGTATCGCTCAGAAAGGAACATGCTTGTTAGCATGGCAGTTTCTCTCAGCTTTTGTGGTTAATCAATTGTAAATGGTTGGCAGACCTTTCGTTTCATTTATGTCACATGTTAAGTCATACTAATAAATTGACTGTTGCAGTGTTTTCCAAAAGATGAAATTGACTTAAATATGTTCATTGCCGTATATAAAATCGGGCTTGAATTTCTAGCAATGTCATGCTGCCATCAACAACCAAGTAATGGACTGTCTTTTTGGTTTTTAGTGAAACTTTGTGTGGTACCTGTTGATCCCTAGTACTGTTCAAAGTCTTGGAGATTACATGACAAGGAAAATTCCTTCTTTGTTTTTAGAGAAGTGATACTCTTTTCAAAAATGATACATACATATTACAAATACAGAAATTGCCCATAGGTCGACCAGGCTTTTTAGAGGAAATGAATATTTACAATAATG
Source organism: Pinus taeda (assembly GCA_000404065.3). NCBI lineage: Eukaryota > Viridiplantae > Streptophyta > Pinopsida > Pinales > Pinaceae > Pinus > Pinus taeda. The sequence goes on along the minus strand of APFE030289309.1, from coordinate 190,064 downwards.
ACTATAATAGGACTTTAAATAATAAAATGAGCAATTCCATAGCACAGTAATTTCAGCTTAGCATATCATTTGGCAAGATGAAGATAAAGGGACCACATGCAAAGAACTGAACATGATAATTCAATTAAACTCGAAGATTTTGCAGGAACACACACTTGAAATCCCATGCTTAAAACTCAATCTGAGATCACATTGGATATGTGCACCAGGTAGTTCTGTATGGAGCTTTAAATATACAAATGTTTATAAAAAGAGTTTGTAATATTCGTAAATGAAATGCATTTGTCTAAATAGACTGGAATGGGACTCCTATGGACCATAAAATATAGGTAAAAGACCTAGAAGAACAAAAGAGAAGATAGTTAGGAATTGACCTTTCACATTCGAAAGGACTCTAAAATGAAAGGTTGAGTAATTATTAATGGAGAGAAATGTGAGAGAATCAGGGCTTGGTGGAGGATTTTGCTTTACATACTATGTTGGAAAGGCTTTCTCTCTTTCTCTATCCAGTTAAGACCTATTTAAATGTTGTAAATTTGAAATAAACCCTAATCCTTGTTACTATTTTCTATAAGGTGTCCTTTATGTTGATTTTTCCAGTACAATAGATTCAAGTACTTATTTCTGAAACTTGATAATTACTTCCAATGACGTAGATGATTATTAGCTCTTTCAAGATATCATTAAGCAATTATACATTTAGTAATTCAACCATAGAAAACTCTAGAGCAATAGAGATCACAATGCACAGAGAGACAAAAATATTTTACCCTAGGAAAACCCAGCCAACTTTTTCTTTAGAGAATCAATGCAACAAGAGATACATCAAAGTCAACTAACCAACAAGATGACCAACCACCAAGGACCAAGTCAACCCTCCACATTTCTGTCCATAAAGATCTTTGCAACAAGGTCTCCAAGAGGGCTGAAAATGTCCTGCAACCTTGCCTCAGAATGCACACTATGCCACAAAGATATACCACAGAAAACAAGTCACAAGAGGGTCAAAACTTGTCCTCTATCTCAGATGATGCCATAGACTTTTGTACCTCAAAGATTCACACCCTTCCACAGGAATTTCGCACTATGTCACAAAGAGAGAGCGAGCATTTTCCTTCTGATCTTCATCTTTAAACTCCTTGTCTTCTTCACACTTGGTCAGCTTATCAGCTTGTCTCTTGGAGGGTTGAATTGGTCACTTGTGGTGGCAAATACAAAAATTCAAATTTTCATTCTTCCTACCATTCATAATTTGCCTTTTAAATATAAAATCAAATAAATATTTTATTTTTCTTGCAAGCATGAACAAAATGCTCCATATAAATTTTTCTTTTACAAATATAATGTTTATTACATTATTACAAGTACAAATGATAGATTATGAAGACTGACCATAGCTACAAAATTCAACACTCCCTCCTAGCTAGCGAGGTATTCACAATGACTTTTCAAATGTTCTTTGTATACATGATTTCTCTTAAGGAAAGGTTCAACTCATTGATAGCATCATCATCTAGCTCAACATCCTTAACCTACATCAACATCATCAATAGGTACCACAACCTAGGTTAGCTCTCCTAACCAATGGTACTCACTCAACTAGCGACCATGATCTGGTGGGTGCCTCATCTCATGGTACTTCGACTAGTTCAGGGTTGCCATCACTCATGGTCAAACCCTAGGGAAACCCATGTCCCAAATCAAAAGCTTCACTTTAGGCCATGATGTTGAAGAGTCATCCACTCCATGATTGTCAGAGCCCAGGGACCATTCTCTCTAGAAGGTTTGTCCTTCATGCTATCTCATCAATAGTTTGGGCTATGCCCTTGTTGTCACTAATAGTGCAAGTCATGCCCTTGTTGTCCACCCATCAACAGTTTGGGCCATGCTCTCAACAATGCGAGCCATGACCTTGTTGATGTCACATTAGTGCTCCCTCTCACTGATGGAGGGGTTCTTCACAAGTCCAAGCTTGTCTCTAAAGTATACAAACTTTACCTGAGATAGAGGCTCTATGAGAATGTCCATTGTCTGCTCATTTGTGGGGATATACTTGAACCTCATTGCTCCCTTCTGCACCATATCACAAATGAAGTGGTACTTAATATCAATATGCTTCGACCTATCATGAAACACTGGGTTTTTCGTTAGCTTTACACAACTTTGATTGTCACAAAACAACACAGTCGGTTCTAGCATCTGGTCGAACAATCCAGAGAGTAGCTTATGAAGCCATATTCCTTCACAACATACCAAACAAGTTGGAATATACTTTGCTTCTATCTACTCCATGCTCATCTAAGATATCACAGAAGAACCCAAAACTGAAACATATACTAGATGTACTCTTCCTGTCATCTGCACTTCCTACCTAGTTAGAGTTTGTATATCCCAATAGTTGTATTTCACCACTCGAAGCATACCTCAAACAATAGTCAATAGTACCGTGCAAATACCTTAATATATGATTTGCTGCAATACAATGCTCATGTCTCGGTTCCATCTAGAATTGACTCAAGGTGGTCACTGCAAAGCAAATGTTTGGCTTGGTATTGACTAAATACATCAATAATCCAATCAACTTTTGGTATGTGGATGGATCCACCATGTCAAAATCAGAATCTCAACTTTCTCAGATTTGTCACCATAAGGGTTGCCAAACTTGCATTCCATCATGCCAAACTTTTGAAGGATCCTGATGACATATTTTCCTTGCTCAAGATGGATTTCACCAGGGTTTTTCCAGACTTCTAGTCCCAAATAGTAATTCCTCAAGCCAAGATCCTTCATGTCAAATTTAGAGGCCAACTCCCTTTTACACTAAACGATAAAATGCTCTACACATGTCAGGAACAAATCATCAACATATAGTAGCAACATCACAAGCTCACATTTTACAACCTTGATATAAAGATTTGGATTAACAACACTCTTAGGGAAACCAAGTCTCGTCAAATATCCATTAATTCTAAAGTACCAAGCTCTCGGAGCTTGCTTGAGTCCATACAAGGTCTTCTTCAGTCTGCACACATGAGATTCTCTCCCATGAACCTGAAAACCTTGAGGTTTCTCTATGTACACCTCTTATGCAATCACGCCATTAAGGAAAACAATTTTCACATCCATTTGATGTAACTTCCATCCCATAAATGAAGCAAGAGAAATAAGAGATCTAATTGTGGTGTCCCTGACAACTGGTGCAAAGAATTCATCATAATCTTCCCCCACTTTTGGGGAGAGTCCTCTAGCCACGACTCTTGCCTTGTATTTTTCAATGCTCCCATCAACTACATGCTTGATCTTATATATCCTCTTTGAGGTTACCACATACTTTCCTTTAGGTCATGGAACAATTTCCCAGACATCATTCTTCGTAATAGATTGGTATTCTTCCTACTAAGAAGTCTAGGGCATAAGGATGAGGTGATTTCTCTTGAATGATAACTGCTTGTGACACAACTTTTACTTAGTCTTTTATAGATTCTTTATTTATCTTGATTATCTTAATGTTTTCTATCATCAAACAACTACCAAATAAAAAATAAGCATGAGACAAGGGACATAGATGTTGAGAAATCTATAGGGAAATGATTACAGTGATTTCTCTTTATTTGCTAACTGCTTGTGATGTCTTTTTTACTTATTAGTTGTGTTACTTCTTATTATGTGTGTGTATCATCAAACAACTACCAAAAACAAGAAGAACAAGAACACAAAATATAGGTTGCAAGCCAAAGCCAAAACCTCTCCACTTGAGACGAAAACCCCCAAATCTCCTCTTCCTTATAGATTCTTCAATTGACGAATTCCAAGACCTTAAGACTGAACCCAATACCCTCCAAGACCAAAAACAACCTCTCCCGATGATGTGCTAACCTTGATCCAGTCAAACCCAATCAAATCTCTTCTAGTAATACTTCTTTGACCTCTAGCTGCTGAATTTCAGCCTCCACTACAGATTTGAAATTTGGACCCCCTAGCAGTCACTGTTGCCACACATGAGCTTTGATCTGCCTTTTGAGCCGTCCTTTGACATTTGCTTGCCTTTCCCTGACTTATGGAGCTTGAGTATGACCCTTGGGGACCTTCGCTTGACCTTCTTGTCTTCTTTTCTCCAAGATCGAACTTGTAGATAGAAACCCTAGATTCGTTGTAGAAACCCTAGTCCTCTTTAACACTTGTGGGAGATAAATATCACAAACAAAAGTCTCCTTCATCCTCTTCCTTCTTTGTTGCCTTTGTCTTCCTTATTCACCAGAATGAGTGATGGATGAATGTGTCTCAAGGAGGTTGAATATCCTCCTATATATAGGCTCTTTAAGGTGGACATGGCTCTTCCTTTTAGGCTGACTTGCCAGTTGCCATGCTGACTTGGTCTTGGAGGGTATTTTGACTCTTTAAATGACAAAACTAATTTTCTTTATAAGTTACAATGTGCCTGAAGGGGTCTTCAACTTATGATAATGACTCATTTGACTTCTTGACCTAAGACAAACCCTAGAAGCACTCAATGGGTGCTTGACCTATAAAATAAAAAACCTTGAGCATGAAACCCATGCTCCAAAATCAATAATAATATTTTTTTCTTTCATTTTGCAATTTACAAGAATCAAAAGTACATTTCATATTTATGAAAACCAAACCTAGTTACACATTTTTCAACACTACCTCTTAACTAGGGAGGTATTCATAAATGGTACATGGATATTCTCAATATGAAGAGATCTCATAAGAAGAGTCGGATTGGTAACCCATCTGTTTAGCATCATACCAACCAACATTATCATATAACAAGGCCTTGATTAACAACTCTATCTCTCCACAAGATTAGAGCACAACGCTGGCAAGACCAATGATTTATAGACACCATCATCATTGTCTCTCAAGGTACATACTCCACCTGGGTGTTCACATAATATGACTTTCTTTGGACTATTCTTATTTTGGATAGCCGGTCCTCAAAGAATATCGGTCCACAACTACTCTCATATTAGATGCCCTACCACATCCTCAGAAAGTATCAAATGTCAGATGCTTACCCAATCCTTCATTTTGTCTTCCCAAGTAAAGACAAGTTTGATGTGCCTAGCTCTCCCTTTCAACTAGGGAGGATACATCAACCAAACCAAGCTTGTCTCTCAGATACACAAGCTTCTTATTAGGAAGAGATTTTGTCAATATGTTAGCTATTTGCTCATTGGTGGAGATATACTATAGTTGCAATACACCATCTTGTAGTTTTCAAATGTAGTGATACTTGTTGATATGCTTTGTCTTTCCATGAAACAATGGGTCTTCAAAGAATCGTATATAACTAGTGTTATCAGAATGTATCACTCTAGGGTCCATTTGTCCTTCAAATAGGTCAGATAACGACTTCCTCAACCATAATGCTTCTCTACTTACCGCACATGTTGCAATATACTTTGCCTTAGCACTACTTAAAGAAACTATATCTTGCTTTTGGCTCATCCATGAGATCATGGAGGATCTCAAACTGAAACATCCTCCAGTAGTACTCCTTCCATCTTGTTCACCGCCTCCCCAGTCAGATGCTATATATCCAATTAGGTGGACATCATTCCTCCTATCATACTTCAGGTAGTAGTGGATGGTTCCGTGCAGATATCTCAGAATATGTTTTGTTGCTATCCAATGATCATGCTTCGACTCTAGTTGGAATTGATTGAGAACATTTACTGCAGAGCATATGTCTGGTCGAGTATTAACCAAGTACATCAGTGAGCCAATTAATTGTCTATACTTGGAAGGATCCAGAAGGCTTGATTTAGAACTCCTTAGTCTTTTCAAATTTGTGATCACTGAGGTTGTCATTGGTTTGCAATCCATCATATCGAACCTCTTCAACATCTTGATCACATACTTACCTTGACCTAGATAGATTTCATCAGGTCCTTGCCAGACTTCTAGTCCCAAATAGTAATGCATTAGCCCTAGATCCTTCATGTCAAATTTTGCTACTAGTTGCTTTTTGCATTCTTCAATTCAACCTTCTACACCTATCAAGAGAAGACCATACACATACAAAAGAATGATTATCGGTTCACCCATCACAACCTTAATATAAAGGTTTAGATCAACATAACTCTTTGTGAAGCCTAATCTTTGAAGGTATGCATCCATTCTAGCATACCATGCCCTTGGTGTTTGTTTGAGGCCATATGATGCCTTCTTCAATCTGCAAACATATTCCTTTCTGCCTTTAACTTCAAATCCCAAGGATTGTTCTATATAGACTTCCTCATGAATTATGCCATTCAGAAATGCAATCTTAACATCAATTTGATGGATGTTCCATCCCATCGATGTTGCAAAAGAGACCAATGAACATATAGTTGTATACCCTGTTGTCGAAGCAAATGTCTCTTCATACTCAATGCCTTCTAGTTGAGAGAAACCCCTAACCACAAATCTTTCCTTATACTTGTCTATACTTCCATTTGATGCATGTTTGATCTTATAGATCCATTTGGAAGTTACCACAGATTTGTCTTCAGGCCTAGGCAGGATCTCCCAAACTCCATTCTTCATTCATGGCATCCTTCCATTCTTGATGATTGGCAGCTTCTTCAAAAGTGGATGGCCCTACTTCTATTAGTTTTGTCATGTAGGTTGCATACCCAGAATATTATTTGGGCTTCCTGCTTTCCTTGAATGTGCCTTGACATGCTCCATGACCCTTTGCATCAAGTAGTGTAGACTTCAACCAATTAGGTCTCTTTCTTTATTCAAGGATGACCACACAATGAATAGGTTCACTGGGACTTTCATCTTCGTGATTAGATTCTTTTTCTTACTTCTTCTTCAAATATTGGAAGTTCTTCATCATTAGAATCCATAGGAAGTTCCTTAGGTTTCTTGAATATGATTCTTTCCTCAAACATAACATCTCAACGTACTTCTATACAATGCCCTTCCTTTATGTAGATCCTATAGGCCTTAGAGGAGTTACTGTAGTTAACAAATGTTCCTCTCATGCTTGAAGGGTCCAATTTTATTTATTTATTTATTTTTTCTTCAGTATATGAATATATATAGGACAACCAAAGATTCAAAGATGACCCATAGTTGGTTTCTTCCCAGTGAATACTTCTTCGGGAGTTCTGTTATCTAGTGACCTGTGGGGACTTCAACTTTGAATATATACAGTTGCCTTAATGGCTTCTCCCCACAGAAATTTTGGTAGATCTTGATCATGCAATATTGCTTTTACATTTTCTTCAATGGATTGGTTCTTTCTCTCTGCAACTCCATTTTGTTTTGGATTATATGGGATTATCATCTTCCTCTTAATCCCATACTCCTTACAGACATCGAAATGAATAAGATCCAAGATTTCTTTTGACCATGAAGCACTGCTTCCAAATGGTCTCTTGGTGTTCTTACATAATGCACATCCTTTTCATACTCCTTCGTGACCTTCTTTCAATTCGGGGACTCCATCTACTATATAACTTAGAGTTGGAAGGATTTTGAAATGAAGATAACCAAATCTTCTATGCCAGAGTTCACATGGGATAATCTTAATGTGAAACAAAGCTTGTGCAAGAGGAGATATCAACATGTAAAGTCTTCCTTCACCAATACCAATTGCTCTAGCGTTCTCTATGCTTGATTTCTTATTCCATACTATAACTTTTCATCAATGAAAGTTACTCTATCACCATTATCTTCTAAACTTGAAATAGAAAGTAAGTTCTTATGCAAACTAGGAACATATAAAATGTTTTTGAGATGAATGTTGCTTCCATTTTCTAGCTCTATATAGGTTGATCCAATTCCTCTTATAGGATAACTCTTATCATCTCTAAGTTCCACTGAGTAATAAGATTTTCCCTTTGATAATGTTTTCAGTTGTTTGTGATGACTAGTCATGTGTCTCGATGCACCACTATCGATTACCCAAATGCTCTCATCTTAGAATGTGTCAGTGAGTGTTGAGAACAAACCTTCATCCTTTGTCTTGATTACTTCCTTCTTTGTGGAAAATAGAATATTCCTTGCTTCCTTGATTCCTTTCATGAAATGACTTACTACCTTTGAACACTTCTTGAATAACTTCTTCAATGAAGTGGAGATCTTCATAATGCCCTTAGCTCTGATACCATGTTGAGAAATTTATAGGGAAATGATTATAGTGTTTTCTCTTTACTTGATAATTGCTTGTGATGTCTTTTTACTTATTAGCTTTGTTACTTGTTATTATGTGTGTGTATCATCAAACAACTACCCAAAACAAGAAGAACAAGAACACAATATAGGTTGTAAGCCAGGGCCAAAACCTCTCCACTTGAGACAAAAACCCCCAAATATCTTCTCTTCCTTATATATTCTTCATTTGACGAATTCCAAGACCTTAAGATTGAACCCAATGCCCTCCAAGACCAAGACCAACCTCTCCCAATGATGTGCTAACCTTGATCCAGTCAAACCCAGTCAAATCTCTTCCAGTAGCACTTCTTCAACCTCTGGCTGTAGAATTTCGGGCTTCACTACAAATTTGAAATTTCAGCCCCCCCAATAGTTTATGTTGCCACACATGTGAGCTTGATCTTCCTTCTAAGCCTTCCTTTGACATTCGCTTGCCTTTCCCTGACTTCTGGAGCTTAAGTATGACCCTTGGTGACCTTCGCTTGACCTTCTTGTCTTCTTTTCTCCAAGATCAAACTTGTAGATAGAAACCCTAGATTTGCTACATAAATGCTAGCCCTCCTTAGCACGTGTGAGAGATAAATAACCCAAACAAAAGTCTCCTTCTTCCTCTTCCTTCTTCGTTGCCTCCTTCTTCCTCCTTCACTAGAATGAGCGATGGATGAATGTGTCTCAAGGAGGTCAAATTTCCTCCTATATATAGGCTCTTCAAGGTGGACGTGGCTCTTCCTTTTAGGCCGACTTGCCAGCTGCCAAGTGGACTTAGTCTTGGAGGGTATTTTGAATCTTTAAATGACAAAAATAATTTTCTTTACAAGTTACAATGTGCCCGAAGGGGTCTTCAACTTATGACAATGAATCTTTTGACTTCTTGACCTAAGACAAACCCTATTAGCACTCAATGGGTGCTTGACCTATAAAATAAAAGACCTTGAGCATGAAACCCATGCTCCAAAACCAATAATAATAATTTTTGTTTCATTTTACAATTTACAAGAATCAAAAGTAGATTTCATATTTATGAAGACTAAACCTAGTTACACTTTTTTCAACAACAAAATGTAGGCTATCATCCAGGGCCAAAACCTCTCCAACTTGAGAGGAAAACCCATACGAATTATTCTTCTTATAAAATCTTCAAGTGACGAATTCCAAGACCAAGACCCTTGACCTACTAACCTTTCCAAGGCCAAGTCACATGGATTCCTTAAAGCAATTCTTCTTCCTTGAGTCAACTCTAGTCAAATTGATTGTCCCACCAAGGATCTCGGCTTCTCTTCAGATGTAAGCCTATTACCACATGCCTGCAACTCTTGGCCTCTTCGGAAACCCTAGTTGCAACACATGTAAGGGATAGAGAATGATTTGATCCCTTGATTTCCTTGGCTTAGATAGTATGACCTTCTCTTACCATTCGTCTTGATGGATGTCTTGTTTTCTTCCTTGATTTTGCTTCTAAGATGACTGTAATAACCTAGACTTCTTTTGCTACATATGATACTGCACTCCCTCAAATGCGTGAAAGGTATTTACCCCAAAAACATATATAAATTACTTCGGCCTTTTGTACTCCTTTCTTCGCTTGATGGTAGGCTACTTCTCTTATGTTTGTTGCACTTGATATCTTGTTTCAAATACTTGATAGAATGGTTTCTCCAGAGAGGTTGAGTTAGTTGCTGTGGGTGGAACAATTGGTTAGTTGCTAACTGTAAATTTCAAAATATTATATATATAGATTAAGTTGGGTTTATGTGCAGTGTGTAAATAGAGTTTTAAAAGGATTTAGTAGCCATGACTTTATAAACAGGAGCCTGCAACATCAACAAATGTATATTCCGTTTTTGTATAACTTTTGTATTATTTTAAGTTGGGCTTATGTGCAAAGAGAGTTTCAAAAGGATATAGTAGTCATATCTTTATAAACAAGAGCCTGCAACATAAATAAATGTATAATGTTTGCAACAAGCATGCTTCAAATAAATCGATGTGATGCACTAGTCAGCGAGAGTCAGAATCCACCCTTCTCTTCCCTTATTCATTCTATATTTGTGTTTTCTTCAAATTTTCTTTATAAGACTTTAATTCATCTTTTGTTTGCAATCTCGGGGATTTAGATGTGGCCATGACTTGAACATGGCGCAGTTTCCAACAAAGTAATCGTTGTCAATACGATGGTAGCGAGACGAAAAAAACAAGAATGGCCATGGGACTAACCATGCATCCAAAAAGAAAGAGGGGTTTTTCAATTATCACTGCTCACTTTTTTCCCACAATATTTTATTTAAAATATAATTAATTTTTGTTTGAATTTAAAAATTTATATATTTTTATTAATTACATTATTATATATTTAATATATATATATAGTATATATATATATATATATATATATAATAAAATCAAGTTCTTTAAAACAAATAAAAATAATGTGAAGTGAATAAGTCATGCAAAGTCCTTGCTTTTGCTAAATTATAAGTTATTAGATTGGTATATTTAGCTTTGTAGTTTATTGGATATATTGTAGTGTTATAATGGTAGTCCTCGAGCCTCCTTGAAAATATTCCAACGAGTTACTAAGTCATCATGATTTAAGAAAAACAACACTAATAAAAGTTTAAACAACAACATTTTGAAGAGAAAAAATTAACAAAGGGAAAACAAATATATGCAATAATAAGAAATAAAAAAAATTTATTGATTTTAATTTATAATGATGATTTAAGTGGCTCCAGACACAGACAGAAGTCCCAAAGGACTCAAAAAGGGTCAAAATTCAAAGTGGTCATATTGCTCCCAAACTAGCACCAGATCGAAGTGCTCATCGCTCTGATTCCAATGGTGTGAATGACACTAAAATCTGAGCTCGTATGAGGGAGAAAGAGCCAGTCAAAGTTTTGGTCAAAGTTGGGATGTGGGCCAAGTTAATGGTCCTACAAATTCACCGTCAACCGGCATGGGAACCTAGCTCCCAAGAGCGAGATAATTGTTGCCTATTTAATTTGTCTAATAACCCTTATATTAGACAAAACCGAAAATGATTGTTGTTATTAAAAAAAAAATATGTTGAGGTGGCGGGCCATGATCCCCGCCACCCATCCTCCCAAAACCACAACAATCATACAATTTTTTTATTAACAAAAATTGGGTCGACAGGCTATGACCTCCGTTGGCCCCAACCCACATAACAAAACTTTGTATTAAATAGGATGACGGGCCATGACCCCTGTCGGCCCCAACCAACAACACAGAACTATATGTTATGTATGGGGTGGTCGGGCCACCTCTGGTGGACCCGGTCCACACCCCAACCACCAAACCATTTATTACACCAACAAACATGCCATATATAAATATGGGCCGGTGGGAATCAAACCCGCCCGGCCACGTGGCCGGCCCGCTCCACAGGCGGCCCAACCCAAAACATCAATGCAACCAAACGTCACACCATAACCCAAAACCACCACTATTCAAATCAAACAGTTATGCAATGCACGGTTAAGCCAATAAAAAAAATCAATGCGTATATTTTTGGAGAGGTCAGGATTTGATCCCTTGACCTCCACGCTCCTAATTCTGCAAACCTACCAACAAGCGAATGATGGTTCATTGGAAGTTCCACCCACAAAATAATATATAACCCTTTGTTTTCATTTTGCCCGGGGGTGTAGAGAATGGAACGGAGAGCCGAAAACGGGGTTCTGTACAGTGGAACCATGAGCCAGGAGCAGAACCATGATACAGTTCTAGGAGGCAGAATGATGGCACGTTTTCGAGACATAATTTTTGCAGAGAATCTTAAAGATTCCATGAGGAGGTAAAAATTCATTTTATCAGAATGTAACCAAGTTTACAGTCGTTTTTCTCAGATTTTCACAGGGAACTCTATGGCGAGGTCAAATTCTCCTTTTGAACAGCAGAGTTGCAGATTCCCAATGGAGGAGAATCTTTGAGAAACTTGAGGGAATCTTCTAGATTCCTTGGAAGCTGAAATTAACCAGAGTCATAATACAGTAACAGTTGCAAGCTAAGGACGAGGCCTTGGAAAAGCTACAACGTGACCCATGTGAGGTAAAAAGTAATTCTTCGTCTTCATGTATGTGTCCTGATGATGATTTTGTTGTTTTTGAAAATCATACCATAGGAATTGGCTCCAAATTGTTAAAGAGAATGGGGTATGAAGGAAAAGGCTTAGGCATTAATGGCCAACACATTGTCAACCCCATCAAAGTAGAAGAATTACCCTGTCAAGCAGGACTTGGGTAATGTCAGTAAAGAAGTTGGGGAATGCACCACGATAGCAAGAAAACCACCAACAACAGATGATGAGAATCCCTCATCAATTCTTTCCAACTCGATAGTGAAGGTAAAAGATGTTGATTTCCCTTCAGTTTCGTCTTGACATAGTATGATTTCTGTTAGGGATGTGGAGATACCAATTACAGGGACAAACATGAGGCTCCTTACCAGGATGAGGTATAAGGAGGAAAAAGAACTTGGTGTTAATAACCAAGGCATAACTCAACCATTGGAGGTTGTGCAGAGACCTCGATTTGCAGGCTTGGGATACACCGAAGGAATTTGCTCGAAGGTGTGAGATGCTTCCAAGACATCATCGAAAACATCGAGGAAAGAGAATGATGGGAACAAATCACCACCATCCCATGGCAGTGCCCATTGCAGGGAAAGAGTTGATGCAAGCTCTCATCGCCATAATGACACTAGAGGTAGCAAGGAAAGGTAAAACCAGTCTCGATATTCAAATGTTCATCTCAATTTATAATCATCTTGTTAATGATGTACATAAATCAAGGAATCGAAAAACATGTACTTTTTGTAGATTACATAACCATACATTTGCTAAGTGTTGGAAAAGAATAGCAACACATAAAAGGAGGAGGCATGAAAGACCCTCTCAATAGTAAGTAGAGAAACATGTTAAGCAGATCTGGAGGAAGAAGATGTACTGCAGTCATTGCAACAAAGGTGGCCATCAAAGAGACACTTGTTCGAGGCTCCATCCAGAGCAACACCTTAAAAACAAAGCGTCGGTGCATGAACTAGATGAAATGGTTATTCGACCAGCAAATGCGCCACAAGGAAATGGCCCATCCACATTGATAAGTGAGAATGGTTCTTCTAGGAGTGATAGAATGTCATGGTCTTATTTTTTTTCAATCATATGTTGCATTTTAAAATGTAAAAGTGATGATGTGTTTTCCATCACTTGCTAAGAAACAATGATACATGGTCTTATTTTACACTCTGAAAGTGATGTTGTGTTTCCATCACTTGTCAAAACAAAAATAGTGTTTGGCCTTATTGTTGTAAAGCATGTGTTGCAGTGATGATGTGTTTTCCATTACTTTTTGAAGCACAATGATATGTTGACCTTGTTTCCGTAGCTAGGGTATTGTTTCCATTTTTATGTAAACTTGACCACCGAGTATGTGTTATAAAATCGTGGCAAGTATGGGATGATTGAGTCATTATTTGGTCATGTAAGTCAAGCATTTAATTTGCAAAACAATGTACTACATGTTTGCAAAGGTTGCAAGTGTCTGCTCATCGCTTATGGCTCCGAAGGGCAGAGGTGAAGGAGAAGGAAAGGTGACATATCAAGCACTTGTAAGTGTAGACAGGGTACAAAGAAGTTGCAGATTATTTTTTCATGCTTTTGGAGGATCAAAAGCTCCTCAGTGGGGAGGATTAATCTAGGTGGCTCTAGACACAGGCAGAAGTCCCAAAGGACTCAGAAAGGGTCAAAATTCAAAGTGGTCATATTGCTCCCAAACTAGCACAAAATCGAAGTTCTTGTCGCCCTAATTCCAATGGTGTGAATGGCAGTCAAATCCGAGCTCGTATGAGGGAGAAAGAGCTAGTCAAAGTTTCGGTCAAAGTTGCATTGTGGGCCAGGTTTAATGGTCCTACAAATTCACCGTCAACTGGCATGGGAACCTAGCTCCCGAGAGAGAAAAATTGTTGCCTCTTTAATTTGTCTAATAACCCTTATACTAGACAAAACCGAAAATGATTGTTGTTATCAACAAAAATAAAATAAAATATATGTTGAGGTGGTGGGCCATGACCCCCGCCACCCGTCCTCCCAAAACCGCAACAATCAAATAAATTTTTTATTAAAAAAATTGGGCGGACAATCCATGACCCCGTCGGCCCCAACCCACATAACAAAACTTTGTATTAAATACGCCGACGGGCCATGACCGCCGCCGGCCCACACCCCAACCACCCAACCATTTATTACACCAACAAATATGCCATATATAAATATGGCCCGACGGGAATCGAACCCACCCAGCCACGTGGCCGGCCCACTCCACGGGCGGGCCAACCCAAAACATCAATGCAACCAAACGTCACACCATAACCCAAAATCGCCACTATTCAAATCAAACGGTTATGCAATGTGCAGTTAAGTCAATAAAAATAATCAATGCATATATTTTTTGAGAGGTCAGGATTTGATCCCCCGACCTCCATGCTCCTAATTCCGCCAACCTACCAACAAGCCAACGGTGGTCTGTTGGGAGTTTCACCCACAAAATAATATATAACCCTTTGTTTTCATTTTGCACGGGGGTGTAGAGAATGGAACAGAGAGCCGAAAATGAGGTTTTGTACAGTGGCACCGTCAGCTAGGAACATAACCATGACACAGTTCCAGGAGGTAGAATGATGGCACGTTTTTCGAAACAAAATTTTTGCAGAGAATCTTAAAGATTCCATGAGGAGGTAAAAATTCATTTTATCAGAATGTAATAAAGTCTACAGTCGTTTTTCTCTGATTTTCGCAAGGAACATTCTAGCGAGGTCAGATTCACTTTTTGAGTAGCAGAGTTGCATATTTCCAGTAGAGGAGAATCTTTGAGAATCTTGAGGGAATCTTCTAGATTCCTTGGAGGCTGAAATTCGCCAGAGTCAGAATGCAGCCAACTTCATACTCATCCTTCTCAGAATTTCACAAGGATCTTGATGGCAGAGATAGAATTTTGATATAAGCAACAGATCTTCAGATGACCCAAAGGAGGGAATCTTTGAGGAATCTAGGGGGAATCTTTGAGGAATCTGGGGGGAATCTAAAAGATTCATGTAGCCCCAGATTTTCACTTTGTCAGAATTCAGAAATTTGACAATTGATTTTACACTATTCGATGCCACGAATCTGATGGTGTAATCAGATTTTTCATTTGATCATTTCATTTTTCGTCCAGTTTTCAAAGTGGAGTGCAGGTGTCAGCATTCAATGTGCAAGCAGTCATTTCCATGAGATTCAACGCCACGAGATTGATGGTGCAGCCAGATCCAGCGGTTTCTCATCCTCTTCTTCAGGTAACTCCTTGATGTGAGGTATATGAAATGTGATCATGTACTTCTTTGTCTCTTTGTTGAGATGCATTGTGTTGTATAGATCCTTGTTTGATGTTTGATGTGGGATCATGTTTTTGTTCTTGATGTGAGATGTACTTATTTTCATGTTTTGAATGAGATCCCTTTTTCTTCATGTTGACGGGATACTCATGCGTCGCCATGTATGTTTGAATTGAGATCCCTTTGATGCCATGTTGGTGGGATGCTCATGATTCACATACATGAAATTATGTCATGCTGATAGGACTCATTTTTGAATGAGAGTTCCTGCAGCAGAACATCTCTTGGAGCACTCATGCATGAGGGCATATTCCTTGTATGATAGAGAAAACACATGCATGTACATCATCACCATTTCCAACACTTAATGCAGCGGCCAACACCATCTTAACACCGGGGCTCAAAGACGTAGTCCTCCTAGATGAACTCTATTATCAACGTCTTGTGTTTTATGTTGTTGATTCTTGTCATGTTCCTTCTTCTTTACATCATGCATATATGTTCCTTTATGCTCCTTTAAATGCAATTCTAATCACATCACGAAAGAAAAAGATCTTGGCTAAATCTGGGAGTTGAGTCAATTCGGATCAAATGATAAAACAAATTTTGTTATAACAATATTTTTCACAATCCACACCCTTTAATTTATTGACATTCCAAGCCGTCTACCAACATTTTGTTTGCTTACAATGAAGTTGTAAGGAAACTTTTGTCATTACACCATCAATCCAGTGAGTCAAATCCAACCTTAAATTTGTTAATCCTCTTGCACTATAACAAATCCTGTGCTACCACAAACCTCTTGATCAACATCAACAAAATCAATATTTCTAGTTATTTTTCATCAACTTAACATTAAAGTAAATCTAATCTCGAACATAATATGAAATAAAGAGAAACAATATCTGTAAATTTTTTATTATAATATGAAACAAATAGATATGAAATTTATAGCTTGAAAATTTGTATTAGCAAATTTTTAATCAATTATAAGACTAGTCACTAGAGTGTCCACTTATAAATATAATGAATGCAAAATAAATTCATAAATACCAACCACAAATTCCATCAAATTCCCATCTCATAAAATTGTTAAACCGATAAAAATATATTAAAACCAATAAAAATATAAAATTATTGAAAATTTAAAGAAAACCAATAAAATTTCAAAAGCAAAACAAACAAACAAAAAATACATTTACAAAACCATACACATTAATTTACAAAAAAGGAAAATCACAAGTTGTGTATGTTATTTAACAAAAACAAATTAAAATAAAGAAAATGGTATTATTTAAAAATAATAATAATAATAAGAGATTGCAATTAATATCTAATGATGCGAAAACTAATGTTTAATATGATAAAACCAGTAGAATAAATATTCAAGATTACAAAGTTAACCTCACTGCTACCCTAATCCTCCAACCCCAATAGAATGGAAATTTGAGTATACTTAAATAGTATAATAAATAATAAAAAGCTATCTCCTTGCTTTAACAATGTGGCATAAATAATACTCTTGAACATATCATGCGGTATGACCTATAAATATTCTTGGTTGCTTTGGACCAATCCCAAGAAGCAGTCCATCCAAAATTAATTATCTCTTATACTAGTCTTCTTTCTGGAACACCTATTTGAATGGTGTTTGCGCTTTCCACAATGATCATAAGGGTGAAGATCAAAACACTCATCTTTCACATGTCCAACTCTATCAAAAAGTTGACATCGATCAATTTTTTTTTGAACAACACCATCTAGAAATCCAACACTAGGAAATTGTGTAGGTTTAGAAAAATTGGGAATATGAAAAGATACATCCAAGACATCCTTGTTATATCCCAAACCAATTTTGTCTTTGTTGTGTACAATTTCTTCCCACGGTCTTATAAAGGTTTTGGTAATTGTAGGTTTCACAGTTGTATGCAAACGACTCTTGCATACCCTTGCTTGAACGTTACTTTTTGTTGCATCCAATTTGATTTCGAATCACTTCATTACTCTGATCATTCTCTAACTGATGGTCAAGCTCAAACAAATTTTTGTTTTGAACAAGTTCACAACACTTCTATTGAAGTTCTTCTCATTAGAATTTGGATTTGAGTTGCAAAAACTTGATCTTCTCTTATGCATTTTGTAAACAATTTCTAATGTCGTACAGGGTGTTCTTGCTGATTTGGACTGTTATGAATGGTAAAAAACATTAAAGTGTTTAATAACTCTAACAAAACATCAACTCTAGCGATTTTCTCCAACTCACTATCAAAAAAATAATCAACTTTGAAATGCAGTGGTATAATATTCAAAGTGAAAATAACTTTTGTACCCAGATTAAAACTTTATAAGTTTTTCACTCTTTTTAATCTCATTAATCTATTGGCCCATGACTTAATAAAAATATGGCACCATATAAAATTTACTTCAAAAATGCTTCAAAACACTCCACTCTAAAGTTGCAATCAGTGAAAAGATACACTTATAGTAGTAGCACAAGAATGATTCAATCCTTCTAATCCTCATCTGCACGTTGTCGTGGGTTCGTCGTGCTCTCAAAGTTATTCACTACACAAAAAAATGCTTCAAAATTTGTTGCCAAGACGTGGAAATAAAAATCATATAGGCCCAATATCCAACGCTATGTTTGATGTAAAATACTTCAACACAAATTCCAATCAGTGATTTAAGGCAGGCTCAAGGGAAATGCAACATGTATCATCAGGTTATAAGAGAACGAAATGCAAAATACGTACCACATATATTGTAAAATGATCTTATAAAATGTACTATGACAAATGGATTAAAACACTGCAAAGTGTTAAATATATCGAAACACGTTTTGTATTTATAATATAAAATGTCAGGCGTCCATGCTAAATAGCCCCCTAGATAATCTTTATATTTAATATATCGAATTATGTACATGACATAAATGCTCTCACCAAAGACAACATCAACATCAACATCAGGTGTTAAGTATTGTAAATCAGTGCTCTATGGAAGTAATAGAAAGTGCAAAGAGTCCAACCAACGTCATCGCAGCTTTTTCAACATCAATATTTTGAAATTCATATGAAAATTAGGTGCACTGAAAATCATTAAGAATAAATTTAATTAATTAATTAATTCTATAAATAATAGCCATTATAATTATTATTGTGACTTATAATTTATTTATTCATGTCCTTAATACTATTTTTAGTTTTTAATTAGAATATTAGTTCAGTTTATTATATTTTAGTTTATTATTTATTATTATTATTATTATTTTTTTTTTTCATTTTCTTATTATTATTTTTCAGTTTTATTGTTTAGAATAATTAAGTTTGACCCATATTATTTATTCACCTTCATTTTTATTAAAATAATAATAATAATAAAAATTAATTTAAATTCTTTATGTACAACTAATTCCTATCTATTACTTCATTTAATTAAAAAAAATGTTTATATTTAATTAATGATAATTCTTTAGTCAAAATAGTTGGATATATTCTAATAGATAGAAAACATCTCTCTTTCATTTTATTTTAATCTAATGCCATGATCTCCCGTTCTTCATCTCTTTCATGAATATGAATCACACTAGATGGTTCGAAATGCTTTCGATTGAAGGTTTTTTTATGTGATTTTTACCGAAAGATCTTCTTAACATTCATAAATAGGATCACATAAGTGTTCAAGATAACTTTACAATTAAAAATAATAAAATAATGTTTACATAAGAAAAAAAAAAAATAAAAAAATAAAAAAAAAAAAAATACTAATATAAAAAAATCAATGTTGACCATAAATCAAAATACTTCAACTTCCACTTTAATTTTACATCAAATTTTGCATAAAGAAATAAAGTAATTGAAAGTTCAAAAGAAAAAAGAAAAAAAATCAGTAAGGGAGGGAGATATGTAATTACTTCACTACTTAATATGGAGGTGACAAATGCCTTGTAATGTATAAATGTGTATGTGTGTTGAAAATAATACTAAGAGGGAGGGTGAATCAGTATTTACAGTTCAATATTTTTTCATTTCCCAATCAGATTTATATATGTTACTTCAATGAAGTGAACTTGTGTGTGCACACAACTGTGATTAAAGAAACCAACGTATACCCAAAGAACTTATGATTTAGTTAATTCATATTGTGTTGATCTTTAGTTAGTGCATTAGTACTTTATTATACAATAACTTTGTGCAGTAATAACATAATAAACCATCACACATAAGCAACACACATGAACACCAAGATTTAAGGTGGAAACCCAATGCGGGAGAAAAACTACCTGTTGCTATCGTCTTTGCCTTCTTTTTAATATAAAGAAAATATGTTTACAATCTTATACTGGTGCAGACTCATACCAGTATGCAGGCACCCACCTGTAAAAGGCTACAACCTTCTCTCGTTCTCCAACTTCTATAGGAAGGGAGCTACAACCCCTAGCTCTTATACTAGTCGATATGTTTACTAATATGTAGGCGTCGGCCTACAAAAGGATACGACCTTCTCTCTTCCTCCAGGGACCACGTTTCATAAATTTTCAGACTGGATGCTCCTGGTACACAACAACACAATATGAAGGCCTCGTTTCATCAAATTTTCATACTGGACCCATCAGAAACTTTGAAGCTCAAACACTATAATAATAATTGCATCAACCAACAATCAATCAATCTGAACAATCAGATCACTGTCACCAGAACATTGTGATGAACCCAGAAACATGCATCATCATTCAGAACCAGCTGCAACCTCAAGAATCATACATTAGAATGCATACACTACTTTAATGAACCCAACCTGCGTGTATATGCTACTTCCTTTAACAAAACCTATCTATATCTCCAAAACTACTGAAACATAAAACTTCTTAATCAAATTTGTACCAACGAGTAATATTCTCAACATCTACTATCAAATTACAGAGATCTAGACAATCAATAGCAAAGATCACCCTTCTCACTTAATCAATCAATCAATCAGACTCAATCTCCTTATGCATTCAGTTCTACTTTCAGATCTAAGAAGACATCATTGACAGACAACAGTAACCCAGTAGCATTGATCAGATAGATCAGTCATTTCTGAATAACAGACTTTTCTTTTGTATACGCTACTTGGAAGCTTTGAACCAACGTGTATATGTGCATCAACCAAGTCGAACCAGTGTATAGATCTACAAATAAAAACTTATAACGCCACAGCTATTCCAGTCTTTAGAATACCCTATCACAGCATTTAAAGCACAAAACATTTTTTAGCACTCAGATCTAGCCTATCCATTATCAGACCTCATAATGATAAGTCATTATGATCTTGATCCATCATTAGATCTCATCCATCATCAAAAACTCAGGTGCATACTTAGTCCAGATCAAGCAAAGCATCAGAAACCCATAACATGCATAATTGTTTTTGATCTAACACTTCATAAGATATTCATTGCTTGTGCACTTAGGCCTTTGATCTTCTCCTCCTTATATAGTCTTAGCCTTTCTCAATACCTCGGACCAAAACAACACTTAGAACCTGTGGTATTCTTGGATGGGATCAAATAACCATTACTCCACTCAATATTGTGGGCTAATACCATGGTATTGACCCTTGGTATTCTTTCACCTTAATTTAGTTCATTTTCCATCCCATACGCGCCTTTCTTCTTGTGAAAGTGCATGCATACATATACGCTCTTATTGTTTTGTCAAGCCACATGTATACATTGCTTTATCAAGGTGAACTTGTGTATACAGCTTAAACTACCTTACACCATCCTTTCCTTCAACTTCTTGATTCTGATCAGTAGAAATTTGTTCCAACTTCATGTTCTTCTATAACAATGCCATATTACCTCTGAATTGACCTGTTACGATGTGGGTTTCCATCGAAGACAACACTTGTATCATAATGCCAACAATCTCCCCCTTTTGACTTGATGGAAACCATATTTTTGTTGATTACTACAAGCTATAGAAACTGTTAGAGATATTAAGCAACACCAAAATACTCTTCTCCTTTGACATCAAGGGCAAAGGGCGGACCAAGAGATTCTCCCCCTTTGAGATACACTATGGTTCCATGCTCCCCCTAAGTACATGCAGACTCTACAGAGATATTTTTTAGAAGAATAGCATGACTCTATAACTCAACTAAGTGAGTATGGCCTACCTAACACCAATGACTCATACATACATAAATCACCCAACCAAGTCAGGATATACCCAAATTTGACACATCCACCCAACCAAGTGGAGATATACCAATTCTTTATACATGACAGAAATATAGCAATTATTACACCATCCTTCCCATGCATAGTGGGGATACAAATTACATCATATGTCCAATAGGACTCTTTCAAAAATAAACAATGACAGAAGGAGGCATATTACATCCTGGATCTTTACATGACCTATGCAACAATTGATATGAAAATATGAAACCATAGCTGAAATCAGCAACCATAATGCCAACAAAGTAGAATGCTTGTGAAGGCTAATGCTCCCCCTGAACCTGTGCTACTTGTGCATAGTCAACAAATCATTCATCAAGGCATCTTCATTAGTCAGATAAAAACAACGAACAAAGCGTATTAGTAGACTGTACTCATCAATAGCAGACTGAGCACCCATATTTGATTCTACTATTTTTTATCAGAAAAAACATATACTTTCCTGCAGCCACAGAAACTCGTGTATATACGCGACTATCCTTCATGAAACCCACGTATAGGAACCTTCCTCTAAAAACTAGATTTAACCGCAGGATGATGCAAAAACTACTCCTAGCTTTTGTCTGAGATATTCAAATGTTTCTCTAGGAAGTTTTTTAGTGAATATATCAGCAACATGTTCTTTGGAGGGAACATACTCCAATTTAACATTTTGTTTAAGCACTTGTTCTCGTAGAAAATGGCACTTAATGGGAATGTGCTTGGTCTTGGAGTGAATGACTGGATTTTTCTAAATGCTAATGGCACTTGTATTATCACATAAAATGGAGATGGGTGGAGAACATGTGATTTGAATGTCTTGTAATGTTTGCATCATCTAGAGTAGTTGTGTGTAGCAAGATGCAGCAGCCACATATTCTGCTTCAACTGTAGATGACGCAATCTAACTTTGTTTCTTGCTGAACCAAGATACTAACCATGATCCCATATAGAATGCACCTCCACTAGTGCTTTTTTGATCATCAACATTTCTTGCCCAATCTGCATCTGTATATGCATTAAGAGTAAGATCTGTATCTTTAGCATACCATAGACCAAAGTCTTGATTTCCTTGAAAATATTTGAATATTCTTTTTACATCCTAAAGATGTGATTCCTTTGGATTTGCTTGGAACCTTCCAACAATTCCTACTGCATGCATTATATCAAGTTTGGTACCTGTTAGATAGAGCAGACTTCCAATCATAGATTTGTATGATGGTTGATTCACTATAGGTGATTCATCATTAGAATTGAGACTGCATCCTGTTACTATTGGAGTACATACTGATTTAGAATCTTCCATTCTATACTTCTTTAGAATCTGCTTGAGATATTTAGTTTGTGAAAGAAAAATACCATCTTTTGTTTGTTGTACATGTAGACCAAGAAAATAAGTAAGTTCACCAAGTAAGGACATTTTGAATTCTTGTTGCATAACCATAGGAAATTTTTGACTCATAGATTATTCATTGTTTCCAAAGATGATATCGTCAACATAAACAACAATAATTAGTAGTTTATCATTCTCAATCTTGGTGTATAAGTTGGTGTCTATAGATCCTTTTTTGAACCCTTGTTGTTGTAGATATTTGTCAAGGCAATAATACCAAGACCTTGGAGCTTGTTTTAGTCCATAAAGAGCCTTTTTGAGATTGGATACAAGCTTTGCATCATTTCCTAGAATGAATCTTTCTGTTTGTTCAATATAAACTTCTTCTTCTAACTCTCCATTAAGAAATGCATATTTTACATCCATTTGATACACTTTGAATTTCCAAAAACTTAAAGGAGCAAAAACATTCTTATGGCTTCAAGTCTAGCAATAGGTGCAAATGTTTCTTCAAAATCTATACCTTCCTGGTGAGCATACCCTTTGCAAACAAGTCTTTCTTTGTTTCTAATAACCTCTCCATTTTCATTCAATTTATTCTTGAATATCTAATTTGTTCCTATCACATTTTTATCAAGAGGTCTAGGAACTAGTTCCCAAGTATCATTCTTTTCAATTTGGTCAAGTTCTTCATTCATTGCCTTAACCCAACATTCATCTTTGCTAGCTTCATTAACATTTTGTGGTTCTATGGAGGATAGTAATGCTAGATAACTAGAAGTTCCTTCAAGAGTTCTTCTTTTCTGTACTCTAGACCATTTTTCTCCTAGAATTTGAGATTTTGGATGATTCTTTTGAACATACCTGGATGGAGTCTTTTCCCTGTCAGTTGTATCTTCTTCTGATGCTTCATTGGTTTCTTCTTCTATATCATTTTGATTTGATACAGGAAAGCATTCACCGTCTTCCTCATTGTCATCACCCTGTGTTGTCTTTATCTGTTCCGGATTTCTGCATGTTTCATCAATTACCACATCAATGCATTCAACAATTTTCCGAAGTCTCTTTTTATAAAATTTGTATCCTTTACTTCTAGATGAATAACCAAGAAGAATTCCTTCGTCTGCTCTGCATTCAAACTTAACAAGTTTTTCATCAGTCCTTTTGATGAAACATTTGCTTCCAAAAACTCTAAAGTGTTTTACAGTAGGAGGCTTACCATACCAAAGTTCATACGGAGTTTGATCACTATTTACCTGAACATTATCTTTGTTGAGAATAGTCACGGTAGTAAATGTAGCTTCACCCCAAAAGGTGGGAGAAGTTCTAGATTCATCAAGCATAGCTCGAGCCATTTGTTGAAATGTTTTGTTCATTCTTTCCAGTAAGCCATTTTGTTGAGGAGTTCTCGCAACAGAGAACTACCTTTTTATTCCATATTGTTCACAAAAATAAAAAATAAAAAAATCATCTGATATGAATTCTCCCCCTCGATCAGATCTGAGACATTTTATTTTTTTATCTGATTCATTTTCAACTAAAGCTTTGAAGGCTTTAAACTTTTCAAATGCTTCATTTTTATGCTTTAGTACACCTATCCAACACATTCTATAAAAATTATCAATGAATAAAATAAAGTATTCTTCTCCACGAGGTGACTTTTTCCTTGTTGGTCCACACAAATTAGTATGGATGAGTTCAAGAGGCTTACTTGTTGATCCTTATTTTTCATTGAAATGAGCTCTAGCTTGCTTATTGACTTGACATGGTTTGCAAATGGTATTTTCTGGGATGTTGATATCTGGAAGACCATGAACCACCTTGAGCTTGCATGCTTTTCTTAATTGAGAAAATCTTAGATGCCCCAATCTTCTGTGCCATAACCAGTTTTCATCTATTTTGATTAGATAGCATTGTTTTTGTCCTCCTTTTAGCATGTATAGACTGCTTGGAGTTCTTGTACCTTTGATTACGGTCTTTCCTGTAGCAAGCTCACGAACCACACATCCGTTTGATCGAAACACAACTTCATTTCCTTGATCACACACTTGATTGACACTCAACAAGTTATGCTTTAAACCATCAACATACATGACATTTCCAACTTTAACCTTTTCTTTCAAATAAATAGAACATTTACCTTTAAAGACATCTGGTGTGTCATTTCCAAAGGAGACATTCTTTTCCTTTTCTAAAGCATTATATGAATGAAGTTTCTCTTTACCACCTTTCATGTGTTTAGAGCATCTGTTGCCAATGTACCATTGATTTTCTTGTCCTTCTGCAAACAAAGCTATGCCACATATTCTAATTGAAATTCCTTCTTTCTCCATACCTTGGAATTTGATGACGTTTTCTCCTTTTGAAGTGTTGGCCGAAATTTGCTCCTGCATTCAAATTCTTCATGACCAAATTTATTACAGAACGAACATTAAATTTCATCTTCAAGAGGAGAAAAGTTATTAGAATAATTTTTCTTGATTCCTGTTACGCTCCTTTGGTTTCATGCTTCTCTAGTCATGATAGTTTTGTAAGCAACACATTGAGCAGCCTTATGCCCAAATTTATGGCATGAAAATAATTGTCCATTAAAGAAGTTTATGTGATCATAGAATCTTTTGGTATTGTTAACCTTTTGGTTGATGCTTCTATTGGTGTTCATCCTTGGAGTAAATCGAGCATGATTTACCTGATAAGTAATTTTAGGTTTTGTTGATGATTGACATACTTTTCACTGGTCTTTGCTACATCAAGATAGCTTCTGGTGGAGGCTAACAGCTTTTGTGATTGGGATGATTCTTTAGTATATCCAAGACAGATCTTTATAAGAGGAGAATGTTGAACCTTGATGATTTCTTTTAAAGTTTATGATCCTTTAGCAAATATAAGATTAAGAGATTTTATCTTCTCAAGCTCTATTTATTCTTAGACCCACAACTTCACATTCTAGTTTTTCATTATGCTTTTCTCTTTCAGTGAGTTGATGTGTCAACATGTCTATGATCATATTCTTTTCTTCCAAACAGATTTTGAGTTTAGTGATTTCTTCAAGAAAGTCTTCCTCTTCTAAGGCATCCAAAAAATCATCGTTGTCATAATCCATGAGTAGTTTATAACCTTGCTCAGTTTCATCTTCATCACTATTAGATAATCCATAACTTCTTCATGAGTATAGTAACTTCTTCTATTAGAAACTTGTTTTCTATTTCCTTTTTCATGATTATCTTTATGAGGACATTTTGCAACATAATGGCCAACTCTACCACAAGAAAAGCATTTGAATGGTATCTTAACTCTAAATCTTCTAGAACCTGTTGAATCTTCTTGGCAAAGTTTACCTCATCTTCTTCTTCTGAAATATATCCTGATTCATTGTGCTCTTCCTTTTCTTTTCTCTTTGCTGAAGTTTTGAAAGCGACTTCTCTCATATTTGATGGACCTCCTTTCCTCATTTCAAAGGTAGTTAGAATACCATGTAGTTGAAAAACAGTAATAGACTGAAGATCATGTTTTTCTTCTATGGTAGATACTTTTGAATCAAATTTAGAAGACAAATATCTCAAAATTTTCTCTACTAAAGTAGCCTCCTTTATCTCTTCACCCAGGTTCTTCATACAATTAACAATCTCATCTACACATAAAAAAGTAACTAGCCATACTTTCATCACTATGCATCTTAAGAGTTTCATACTGAATTCTGAGAGTTTGGAGCTTAGCACATTTTACCTGGGAGTCTCCTTCATAGCTCTGAATGATTTTGTCCCATATCTCTTTGGTTGTCTTGAACTGCATGACTTTGACAAATTCTGATTCTGGTAGACTTCCCAATAAAGTATTGACTGCTTTGGCATTGGTTTCGTATAACTTCTTACTTGTTGTATCTGTAGGTATTTTTGCTAGGAATTGGTATCTTCCTTGCACAATTTACCAAACATCGGCTCCAAGCAACTGAAGTGATCTTTGGTTATTATTTTCCAATATACCAAGTTGTTCCCATTGAAGATTGGTGGTGTGATAGATCCCATGCCTTCGTGATTCTTCATCTTGAAAGATCTCCCTTCAAGCGATCAAACTTCTTCTAAAGGACCTGCTCTTATACCATTTATTGGAAATAATACTAAGAGGGGGGGTGAATCAATATTTACAATTCAATAATTTTTCATTTCCCAATCAATTTTATATATGCTACTTCAGTGAAGTGAACTCGCATGTGCAGGCAACTGTCAGTAAAGAAACCAGCGTATACCCAGAGAACTTATGATTTAGTTAATTCATATTGTGTTGATCTTTAGTCAGTGCATCAGTACTTTATTATACAGTAATTATGTGTAGTAATAACATAATAAACCATCACACATAAGCAACACATGAACAACAAGATTTAAGGTGGAAACCTAGAGAAAAACCACCTGTTATTGTCGTCTTTGTCTTTGTTTTAATATAAAGAAAATATGTTTACAATCTTGTACTGGTCCAGACTCATACCAGTACGTAGGCACCCACCTGGAAAAGGCTACAACCTTCTCTTTTTCTCCAATGTCTACTAGAAGGGAGATACAACCCCCTAGCTCTTATACTAGCCAATATGTTTACTAGTACGTAGGCGTCAACCTACAGAAGGCTACGACATTCTCTCTTCCTCCAGGGACCACGTTTCATAAATTTTCAGACTGGATGCTCCTGGTACACAACAACACAATACGAAGGCCTTGTTTCATCAAATTTTCATATTGGACCCATCAGAAACTTTGAGGCTCAAACTCTATAATAATAACTGCATCAACCAACAATCATTCAATTTGACAGACAAATCGTTGTCACTAGAACACTGTGAAGAACCCAGAAACCTCCATCATCATTCAGAACCAGCTGCAACCTCAAGAATCATACATCAGAATGCATACGCTACTTTAATGAACCCAACCTGCATGTATAAACTACTTCCTTTAACAAAACCTGCGTATACCTCCAAAGTTACTGGAACATAAAACTTCTTAATCAAATTTGTACCAACCAGTAATATTCTGAACATCTGTTGTCAAATTACAAAGATCTAGACAGACAATAGCAAAGATCACCCTTCTCACTAAATCAATCAATCAATCAGACTCAATCTCCTTATGCATTCAGTTCTAATTTCAAATCTAAGAAGGCATCATTGATAGACAACAACAACCCAGCAGCACTAATCAAATAGATCAGTCATTTCTGAATAATAGGCTTTTCTTTTGTATATACTAATTGGAAGCTTGAAACCAATGTGTATACGTGCCTTAACCAAGGCGAACCAATGTACAGATCTACAGATAAAAACTTATAACTTCACAGTTATTCCAGTCTTCAATATACCCTATCATAGCATTTAAAGCACAAAACATTTTTTAGCACTCAGATCTAGCCTATCCATTATCATATCTCATAATAATAAGTCATTATGATCTTGATCCATCATTACATCTCATCCATCATCAAAAACTCATGTGCATACTTAGTCTGGATCAAGCAAAGCATCAGAAACCCATAACATGCATAATTGTTTTCAATCTAACACTTCATAAGATATTCATTACGTGTGCAAAGCCCTTTGATCTTCTCCTCCTTATATAGTTTTAGCCTTTCTCAATACCTCAAACCAAAACAACATTTCGAACATGTGGTATTCTTGAATGGGATCAAACAACCAATACTCTACTCAATATTGTGGGCTAATACCATGGTATTGACCCTTGGTATTCTTTCACCTTAATTTCCATAATTTTTCATCCCATACGCGCCTTTCCTCTTGTGAAAGTGCATGCATGCGTATACGCTCTTGTTGTTATGTTAACCCGCTTGTACACGTTGCTTTATCAAGGTGAACCTGTGTATACAACTTAAACTACCTCACACCATCCTTTCCTTCAATTTGTTGATTCTGATCAATAGACCTTTGTTCCAACTTCGTGTTCTTCTATGCCAATGCCCTATTACCTCTAAATTGACATGTTACAATGTGAGTTCCCATTAAGGACAACACTTGTATCATAATGCCAACAATCTTCCCCTTTGGACTTGATGGCAACCATATTGGTGTTGATTACTGCAAGCTGTAGAAACTATTAGATATATCAAGCAACACAAAAATACTCTCCCCCTTTAACATTAAGGGCAAAGGGCAGACCAAGAAATTCTCCCCCTTTTAGATACATTATGTTGTCCAAGCTCCCCCTGAGTACATGCAAATTTTGTAGAGATATTTTTCAGAATAATAACATGACTCTATAACTCAACTAAGTGAGTATGACCTCCCTAACACCGTCGACTCATATATACATCAATCACCCAACCAAGTGGATATATACCCAAATTTGACTCATCCACCCAACCAAGTGGAGATATACCAATTGTTTATACATGACAAAAATATAGCAATTATTACATCAGCCTTCCCATGCATAGTGGGTTTACAAATTACATCATATGTCCAATGGGACTCATTCAAAAATAGGCTATGACAAAAGGAGACATATTACACCCTAGATCTTTACATGACCTATGCAACAATTGATATGAAAATCTGAAACCATAGTTGAAATCAAAAACCATAACGCCAACAATGTAGAATGCTTTTGAAGGCTAATGCTCCCCCTGAACCTGTGCTACCTGTGCATTGTCAACAAATCATTCATCAAGGCATCTTCATCAGTCAGATAAAAAACAATGAACAAAGCATATCAGCAAATTTTAATCATCAATATCGGACTGAGCACCCATATCTGAGTCTGACACGCTATTTTTCTATCGAAAAAAACATATACGCTCCTGCAGCCACATAAACTCATGTATATACGCTACTATCCTTCATGAAACCTGCGTATAGGAACCTTCCTCTGAAAACTGGATTTAACCACGGGATGATGCAGAAACTACTCCCAGATTTTGTCTGAGATATTCAAATGTTTCTCTAGGAAGTGGTTTGGTGAATATATCAGCGACCTGTTCTTTGGAGGGAACATACTCCAATTTAACCTTTTGTTCAAGCACTTGTTCTTGTAGAAAATGGTACTTAATGGGAATGTGATTGGTATTGGAGTGAATGACTAGATTTTTCGAAATGCTAATGGCACTTGTATTATCACATAAAGTGGAGATGGCTGGAGAACATGTGATTTGAATGTCTAGCAATGTTTGCATCATCTAGAGTAGTTGTGTGCAGCAAGATGTTGTAGCCACATATTCCACTTCAACTATAGATAAGGCAATCGAACTTTGTTTCTTGCTGAACCAAGATACTAACCGTGATCCCATATAGAATGCACCTCCACTAGTGCTTTTTCAATCATCAATGTTTCCTGCCCAATCTGCATTTCTATATGCATTACGAGTAAGATCTGTATCTTTAGGATACCATAGACCAAAGTCTTGAGTTCCTTGAAGATATTTGAATATTCTTTTTACAACCTGAAGATGTGATTCCTTTGCATTTGCTTGGAACCTTCCAACAATTCCTACTGCATGCATGATATCAGGTATGGTACCTGTTAGATAGGGCAGACTTCCAATCACAGATCTGTATGAGGGTTGATTCACTATAGGTGATTCATCGTTAGAACTGAGGCTGCATCCTATTACCATTGGAGTACATACTTGTTTAAAATCTTCCATTCCGTACTTCTTCAAAATCTGCTTGAGATATTTTGTTTGTGAAAGAAAAATACCATCTTTTGTTTGTTGTACTTGTAGACCAAGAAAATAAGTAAGTTCACCAAGTAAGGACATTTCGAATTCTTGTTGCATAACCGAAGCAAAGTTCTGACTCATAGATTCTTCATTGCTACCAAAGATGATATTGTCAACATAAACAACAATAATCAGTAGTTTATCTCTTAATCTTGGTGTATAAGTTGTTGTCTGTGGATCCTTTTGTGAACCCTTGTTGTTGTATATATTTGTCAAGGCGATAATACCAAAACCTTGGAGCTTGTTTTAGTCCATAAAGAGACTTGTTGAGCTTGCATACAAGCTTTTCATCATTTCCTAGAATAAATCCCTCTGGTTGTTCAATATAAACTTATTCTTCTAACTCTCCATTAAGAAATGCAGATTTTACATCCATTTGATACACTTTGAATTTCCAAAAACTTGAAAGAGCAAGAAACATTCTTATGGCTTCAAGTCTGGCAACAAGTGCAAATGTTTCTTCAAAGTCTATACCTTCTTGTTGAGCATACCCTTTACAAACAATTATTTCTTTGTTTCTAATAAACTCTCCATCTTCATTCAATTTATTCTTGAATATCCATTTTATTCCTATCACTTTTTTATCAAGAGGTCTAAGAACTAGTTCCCAAGTATCATTCTTTTCAATTTGGGCAAGTTCTTCTTCATTGCCTTAACCCAACATTCATCTTTGCTAGCTTCATTAACATTTTGTGGTTCTATGGAGGATAGTAATTCTAGATAACTGGAAGTTCTTGCAAGAGTTCTTCTTGTTTGTACTCCAGACCCTTTTTCTCCTAGAATTTGAGATTCTGGATGATTCTTTTTAACATACCTAGATGGAGTCTTTTCCCTGTCAGTTGTATCTTCTTCTAATGATTCATTTGTTTCTTCTTCTATATCATTTTGATTTGATATGGGAAAGCATTCACCATCTTCCTCATTGTCATCATCCTGTGTTGTCTTTATTTGTTTTGGATTTCTGCATGTTTCATCAATTACTACATCAATGCATTCAACAATTTTCCGAAGTCTCTTGTTACAACATGTGTATCCTTTACTTCTAGATGAATAACCAAGAAGAATTCCTTTGTCTGCTCTTCGTTCAAACTTACCAAGTTTTTCATCAGTCCTTTTAATGAAACATTTGCTTCCAAAAACTCTAAAGTGTTTTGCAGTAGGAGGCTTACCATACCAAAGTTCATATGGAGTTTGATCACTATTTACCCGAACATTAGCTTTGTTGAGAATAGTCATGGCAGTAAATGTAGCTTCACCCCAGAAGGTGGCAGGAGTTCCAAATTCATCAAGCATAACTCGAGGCATTTGTTGAATTGTTTTGTTCATTCTTTCCACTATGCCACTTTGTTGAGGAGTTTTGGCAATAGAGAACTGCCTTTTTATTCCATGTTGTTCACAAAAATCAAAAAATTCATCTGATATGAATTCTCCCCCGCGATCAGATCTGAGACATTTTATTTTTTGATTTGGTTCATTTTCAACTAAATATTTGAAGGCTTTAAACTTTTCAAATGCTTCATCTTTATGCTTTAGTAGAACTATCCAATACATTCTATAAAAATCATCAATGAATACAATAAAGTATTCTTCTCCAAGAGTTGACTTTTTCCTTGTTGGTCCACACAAATCAGTATGGATGAGTTCAAGAGGCTTACTTGCTGATCCTTATTTTTCATTGAAATGAACTCTATCTTTCTTACCGACTTGACATGGTTTGCAAATGGTATTTTCTGGGATGCTGATATCTGGAAGATCACGAACCGCCTTGAGCCTGCATGCTTTTCTTAATTGAGAAAATCTTAGATGCCCCAATCTTTTGTGCCATAACCAGTTTTTATTTTTTTTCTTAGATATCATTGTCTTTGTCCTCCTTTTAGTATGTATAGAGTGCTTGGAGTTATTTTACCTTTGATTACGGTCTTTCTTGTATCAAGCTCATGAACCACACATCCGTTTGATCGAAACATAACTCCATTTCCTTGATCACACATTTGACTGACACTCAACAAGCTATGTTTTAAACCATCAACATATATGACATTTCCAACTTTAACCTTTTCTTTCAAATAGATAGAACCTTTACCTTTCATGACAGCTGGTGTGTCATTTCCAAAGGAGACATTATTTTCCTTTTCTAAAGCATTATATGAATGAAGTTTTTCTTTATCACATGTCATGTGTTTAGAGCATCCGTTGTCAATGTACCATTGATTTTCTTGTCCTTCTACAAACAGAGCTATGCCACATATTTCTGATTGAAATTCCTTCTTTCTCCATACCTTGGAATTTGATGACGTTTGCTCCTTTTGAAGTGTTGGCCGAAATTTTCTCTTGCATTCAGATTCTTCATGACCAAATTTATTACAAAACGAACATTAAATTTCATCTTCAAGAGGAAAAAATTTATTATAAGAACTTTTCTTGATTCCTGCTATGCTCCCTTGATTCTGTGCTTCTCTAGTCATGATAGTTTTGTAAGCAACACGTTGAGCAGCCTTATGCCCAAAGTTATGGCATGAAAATCATTGTCCATTAAAGAAGTTTCTATGATCATAGAATCTTTTGGTATTGTTTACCTTTTGGTTGATGCTTCTATTGATGTTAATCCTTGGAGTAAATTGAGCATGATTTACCTTATGAGACTTTTAGGCTTCTATTGATGACTGACATACTATTCACTGGTCTTTTCTGCATCAAGATAGCTTCTGGTGGAGGCTGACGGCTTTTGTGATTGGG
Organism: Pinus taeda; assembly: GCA_000404065.3. Taxonomy (NCBI): domain Eukaryota; kingdom Viridiplantae; phylum Streptophyta; class Pinopsida; order Pinales; family Pinaceae; genus Pinus; species Pinus taeda. The sequence continues at coordinate 156,513 of APFE030289309.1, read as the reverse complement.
ATGATTCTTTAGTATATCCAAGACAGGTCTTTATAAGAGGAGAATGTTGAACCTTGATGATTTCATTTAAAGTTTCTGATCCTTTAGAAAATCTAAGATTAAGAGATTTTGTCTTCTCAAGCTCTTTTCTTAGACCCACAACTTCACATTCTAGTTTTTCATTGTGCTTTTCTCTTTCAGTAAGTTGATGTGTCAATGTGTCTATGATCATATTCTTTTCTTCCAAACATATTTTGAGTTTAGTGATTTCTTCAAGAAAGTCTTCCTCTTCTAAGGCATCCATAAAATAATCATTGTCATAAGCCATGAGTACTTTATAATATTGCTCAATTTCATCTTCATCATTATTAGACAATCCATCACTTCTTCATGACTATAGTAACTTCTTCTATTAACAACCTGTTTTTTATTTCCTTTTGCAAATTCCTTTCCTTTTTCATGATTATCTTTACAAGGACATTTTGCAGCATAATGGGAAACTCTACCACAAGAAAATCATTTGAATGGTAGTTTTTCTCTTAATCTTCTTCGTTGAAGCTTCTTGACAAAGTTTACCTCATCTTCTTATTCTGAAATATATCCTGACTCATTGTGCTCTTCCTTTTCTTTTCCCTTTGTTGAAGCTTTGAAAGCGGCTTCTCTCATATATGATGGACCTCCTTTCCTCATTTCAAAGGTAGTTAGAATTCCATGTAGTTGACCAATAGTAATTGACTGAAGACCCTGCTTTTCTTCTATGGTAGATACTTTTGACTCAAATTTAGAAGACAAATATCTCAAAATTTTCTCTACTAATGTATCCTCCTTTATCTCTTCACCCAGATTCTTCATACAATTAACAATCTCATCTATACGTAAAAAGTAACTAGCAATACTTTCATCACTATGCATCTTAAGAGTTTCATACTGAATTCTGAGAGTAAGGAGCTTAGCATGTTTTACCTGGGAGTCTCCTGCGTAGCTCTGAATGATTTTATCCCGTATCTCTTTGGTTGTATTGAGCTGCATGGCTTTGACAAATTCTAATTCTAGCAGACTTCCCAATAAAGTATTGACTGCTTTGTCATTGGTTTCGTATAACTTCCTACATGTTGTATATGCAGGTATTTCTGCTTGGAATTGGTATCCTCCTTCCACAATTTGTCAAACATCGGCTCCAAGTGACTTAAGATAGTCTTTGGTTCTTGTTTTCCAATATACCAAGTTGTTCTCATTGAAGATTGGTGGTCTGACAGATCCCATGCCTTTGTGATTATTCATATTGAAAAATATCCCTTCAAGCGATCAAGATTCTTCTGAAGGACCTACTTTGATACCAATTGTTGGAAATAATACTGAGAGGGGGGGTGAATCAGTATTAGTCAAATGAATAAATTTTTTGTTTCATACTCAGATTTAGATACACTACTTCAATGAAGGTAACTCGCATGTACACGCACCTGTCTTTAAAGCAACCAGCGTATATCCAGCAAACTTATGATTCAGTTAATTCATCATATATTGATCTTTAATTAGTGCATCAATACTTCATTAACCATATAAACAGTAACCATGTGTAGTAATAACATAATAAACCATCACACTCAAGAAACACACATGAAAACCAAGATTTAAGGTGGAAACCCAATGCGGGAAAAAAAAACCACCTGTTGTTGTCTTATTTTAATACAAGAACAACTTGTTTGCAATCTTGTACTTGTACAGACTCATACCAGTACGCAGGCACCCACCTGTAGAAGGCTACAAACTTCACTTTTTCCAGTTTCTACTGGAAGGGAGCTCCAAACCCCTAGCTCTTGTACTATCCGATCTGTTTACTAGTATGTAGGCGCTGACCTACAAAAGGCTCCAACCTTCACTTGTTTCCAATTGCTACTAGAAGGGAGCTGCAACCCCCTGGCTCTTGTACTAGCCGATCCATTTACTAGTATGTAGGCATCGTCCTACAAAAGGTTCCAACCTTCACTCATTTTACAACTGCTACTGGAAGGGAGCTCCAACCCCCTGGCTCTTGTACTGGCCGATATGTTTACAGTACGTAGGCACCGACCTATAGAAGGCTACAACCTTCACTCGTTCTCTAGCTACTACTCGAAGGGAGCTCCAACCCCCTGATCAAATCACCAGCCACTACTGGCAGGAAGCTTCGACTTCCTCACTGAAGGTTCCAACCCTCAGCATCCTCCATGGACCATGTTTCATGAACTGTCAGACTAGATACTCCTGGTACACAACGCTACAATATGAAGGCCACGTTTCATCAAATTTTAGTACTAGACCCATAAGTAACAATGAAGCTCGAAATCAATCACCATTGCAATACAACCATCAAATACATCTGCATCAACCAATCACTGAAACTCAATCATCAATCTCTGAATCAACCACAACTGAATCAATCAATCATTGAAAACCCATCATCACTGAAGAAAATCACAATAAATCAATTTGACCATTCAGAACATTCTCACCAGAACACAAAGCAGAACCCAGAACTCTGCATCAACAACCAGAACCAACTGCAACTTCAACCATCATATTTCATAATGTATACGCTACTTCAATGTGTTGAACCAGCATGTATACGTGCTTTTACCAAAGCGAACCAGCGTATAGATATGCAAACACTAACTTAAAACATCACATCCATTCCAGACTTCAGTCATACCCAGATCATAACATTTACAAAATAAACCATGCTTAAGCAATCAGATCTAGCCCAATCAACATCAGATCATTCAATGATAAGTCATTTCAGTTCTTATGATCCTGATCTAACATTGTATCCAAGGTGCACAAAATATTTTAGATCATCTCATAATCATAGCCCCTGCAACATAACGTATACTTTAGATCGAAGTATCCCTCAGAAACCCATTTAATTACACACCCTTGCCTAATGATCTTCTCCTCCTTATATATTTTTAGGCCTTTCTCAATACCTCAGACCAAAACCACTTAGGACCCATGGTATTCTTGGGCAGGATCAAATAGTCATTACTTTGCTCAATATTGTGGGCTAATACCATGGTATTGACCCCTGGTATTGTCTCTTCTTGAATTTCCTTGATTTTCCAACCTGCACACACTTTTCCTGTTGCGAGAGTGAGTGTACATGTATACGCTCTTTTTGTTCTGTGTACGTGTGTGTACACGCTACTTGGACAAAGTGAACCAGCGTATACCTCTCTTTCTTCAATCTCTGGAGTCTGATCTGTAATCCTTTGGTGTTAACCTGTTGCACTATGAACTGTCATCTATGTGAGTTTCCATTAAGGACAACACCTGTATCATAATGCCAACAATCTCCCCCTTTGGGCTTGATGGTAACAACAACACCAAGACACTTTCCCCCTTTGACATCAAGGGCAACATGGAAAATTTGAGGGGTGAATGTTCACCGGTGAAATTAAGGAGTTTTAAATATTTAGTGGGTGAATATTTTGTATCATAGTACATTTTTACAAATCACCTCAAATAGCCCACCTTATTTTAAGGGAGAGGGTAAAAAAGGTAAATTTAGCCCTTGAAATTAGGAGTTACAACTTTCCATTCGCCCTAATTTTCAAGAATAGGTTTTATTTAAGTGAATCCTATGGGCCAAATACCATATTTATAAAAGAGGTATGGTAAATTAATAAAAATATAAATAAATGAGAGGTACGGTAAATAAATAAAACATTTTTTATATTTACTCCACAAGTCACCTTATATACATGCAAGGGTGTAAACAAATAAAAATATAAATAAAGTGGAGGTATGGTAAATAAATAAAAATATAAATAAACTAGACCTATGGTAAATAAATAAAACCTCCTTTCATATTTAGTCCATAACCTTCTTTCTATTTATGAAGACTCAAAAAAGAGGTTTTATTAAAGTGAATCATATGGGCCAAATACGATATTTGTAAAAGAGGTATGGTAAATTAATAAAAATATAAATAAACAAGAGGTATAGTAAAAAAATAAAACATTTCTTTTATATTTACTCCATAAGTCACCTTATATTTAGGAACACTCAAAAAATGTGTTATATTTAGGTGAAACCTATGGGAAAAATACTATGGGCCAAATACAAATGCGGTTATATTTAGGTGAAACCTATGGGCAAAATAGTATGGGCCAAATACCATGTGCTAGATTATTGTTAATACCATGCAAAAAAACATTATTAACCATAATATTAGTATTAATAAAAATAAAAATGGCACATGGTATTGACCCATGGTATTCACGTGGCATGTAGCCTATTTAAATGGGGGAATTAAACCAGCATAGATCCATCTTTACTCTGGATCTACTAAGCCCCGAGACAGATCAAATATTGTGATATGCAAACTAGCATAGAGTGAAAAAATATTTGATCCCTCTCAGGGCTTGGTGGATCAAGAGTAAAAATGGATGTTGTAATTTAATGTATGTTAAACATTTTAACTTGGTTAAAATAAAAAATTAAAAAAAAAAAAAAAAAAAATCAATTATTAATTTTATTAATTTTTATAAATTACTAATAGTAATTTTTAACCTCCAGGTTTATGATAACCCATGGTAATACCATGGTATTCATGTGAGCATAGACTATTTAAAGGGGAAATTCTATCATCTTACATCCATCTTAATTTTGGGTCTACCAAGTGCTCAAAGGGATAAATAGATTTCATCCCCATAAGAGTGGTAGATGTGGAGTTAAAATGGATATAGGTTGGTTTTTATGATAATGAGGATATTAAATAGACTTAGGAAATTATATTGAAAAAACATATTAAGGTGAATGGTTAAAGCTACATTTAGTCACTTCACAAAATTTAGTAAAAAATACCAATATCTCCATTAATATTGGTTTTTAACTTTTTCTAATTTAACAAAAAAAATTCAAAACAATGAAACCTTATCACTCTTTCCGCATCACCTTCGCAAAAGATTTCTCACCATTTTTCAAACATTCTCAATATGATATCTTCATGAAAAAGTTTAGGTATTGATGTTGGATTAGTTGTTTGAAAAATAAGATGGTTTGTACAACCTTTCATCTTTTGTGCTATTCTTAGTTTGTCCTAATGATCTGTACGGATTGGAGCCATGCACCATACTTTCCTAAAAGGTGGAGATTGTTCACCAAAAGGAAATTAATCTACATGTTACAACGTTGTTAAAAATGCGAAACCTATGAGGGTAGTGAATTATGCTAATAAGCAATTTAGATTGGGAGAGATGTAATTAAATTTTATTATCTAATTGAAGATTTCCAATTAAAATAATAATAAATCTACATTTCTATATTCATATATTGATTGGAAGGATTCTCACAATGGTCACTTATTTCAATTAGATCCCTTTCAAGCCTTTGGGATACCTAATACTTTCTTATATAATATAGTTGGGGCTTGCTACTTGTTGGCGTGTTGGGGTAAATAAACTTGATGTGTTTTTTTTATCTCCCATTTGGAGTCTATGGAATAAGAAAGAAATTTGATAACTTGAAAAAAGTGGTAGCTCTACAAAAGTTGTAGAGAAAAGATTAATCTTTCCTACCTTGACAGAACTCATTGTCAATATCAACACCTACAAGAACTTTGTTGTGGAATATTATCAAAACTAATAGAAAGATATGAAAGAGTCTATTGTAAGAACCTTGACAAACACGGCCACTGAAATTTGGAACATTGTTTGTAGGAAGAGAAAATTATGTTTCCTTTTTCCAAACATGTGTGTTAGTATATTACAGTTTAATGAATGTGTTTTGTTATTATCATATATGGTTTCATACTTTAAAAAAACATTTGCAAAGACTTCATAATGTTTTATTATTCAGTAAAAGATTTGCCAAGATCTTACAAGATTTTATAATTCAGTGAAAGATTCTCCATCATTGTACAAGATAATATAATATAGTGAGAGATTCGCCAAGAAAATTATATATACATATTATATTATTGATAAAATCGCCTCCCATTTTTTCTATGTATCATGGGTATTAGCCCATTTATTATACATATAAATTTAGGGTGGTTCTTAAAATTTTCCCTAAAGGGCAAAGGGTGAACGAAGATATTCTCCCCCTTTGATATACATTATGTTGTCCATGCTCCCACTGAGTACATGTTGAGTTCTCCGATTAAGCTCCCCCTTTGTACATGCTGAGATGCACTAAACCGTCCATGCTCCCCCTGAGCTCATGCAAAGTCTGCAAAGATATTTTTTCAAAAGAATAACATTAATATATAACTCAACTAAGTGAGTATGACTTTCCTAAGACCAATGACTCATGCAAACATCAATCACCCAACCAAGTGGGGATACACCAAATTTGACTCATCCACCCAACCAAGTGGGGATATACCAAATGTTTATACATGGCTGAAATAGAAATTACTACATCATCCTTCCCATGCATAGTGGGGTTACGAATTAGGTCTTTTCATGACTTTTACATAAAATGATATACATGACATTTATAATCAAGGACCAACAATCTAAACAAGACAAGGATAGTCATTAACAACTATCATACACCATATGATCTGCACCATCAACATTTGTCAGCAGCATCTAGATCAACAGCATGTATATGTCCATCATCAAGAGAGTCACCTGAATCAAAATAACTATGTGGATCAAGCAATATAAGCATCTTCATTTACCAAGATATTCTAACATAATGCCAACAATGCATTATTAGAAGCATATGCTCCCCCTGAACCTGTGCCAACTATTCACTGTCAGATCTGATCATTACAAATATCAGTAAGAATCATCAAGGCATCACCATCAATCAATTATTCATCAACTTATTAACAGCTTATGAGGGCCAAAAATATTTCCACATATCATCAACAGATTGTAACCATTATCAATCAGAACTGAACTCATAATTGATAATTCACTGAACCATATTAGATCTCTTTTATGAGTCTTTCCCACTACTTTTTCCTCAAAAACACCATATATGCGACTATGCAGCTTCTAACTCGTGTATGTATGCGACTTCTATTCATAATAATTGCGTATGAGAATTGGAACACTGAAGTTTCACACTTTCAACTCCCCTTGAGCCTGTTATGTCTCTATATTGTGCTATGCCACATCTTTCTGGATGTACTTCCTTCTTCTTCCATAGCTTGGAGTGTGATGATGTTTTCTCCTTTTGGTATGTGCTCAAAATATTCTCCTGCATTCCTTTTCTATATGTCCAAACTTGTTACATGCATAACATCTTACATGTTTCATATTCCTTCTATAGAATTCAATGGATTTGTGACCAAACATATTGCAAGAAAAACAATATCCCTTAAAGTACTTGGAAGCTGATGATCTTTCTCTGTGAAGGTTATTATCTTGAACCATTCTACTTCTGCATCTGGCTACAACATGTCCAAAATTATGACATACAAAACATTCAACATTATTCATCAGAGGAAATAACTGACTATCACTTCCACAGTTAGGAGTAATTGATTTTCTTTGAAGACTTTCTTTCCCTGGTTGTTGATGGGGTTGACCTCTTATCTCCTTGTTGATCTTTTCAGAATTTGCATTAGAGTTCCTTGCCCCATCTTCTGAGCTAGATTCACCTTCAACAATTTCATGAAAACCAAGACCAGTTTTGATGGTAGGAGACCTTTGACTACTAAGAATATTATCCAAAATCTTAGTATTGTCTTGAAATCGCAACAGTTTATCCTTTTCTTCTAATTTACCTTTTAAGATATTTACCTCAACTTGATATTGCTCTTCCTTTTCCAGATATTACTTCTTCATGATTTCTTCAACCTTTCTTCCTTCTTCCACTTGTTGCCTTAATTTGAGAATCTCATTTTCTTGTTCTTCATTCTGCTTGTCAAGACCTTCCTTTAGAGAGATGATCCTAGCTTCAAGACTTTCATAGTAACTAGATTTATCTTTAAGTCTCTTAATTGTTGTACTCTTTTCATTTGCTTCATTTCTTAATGATGTCACTTCATCATGCAGCTTTTGACATTGATATTCCTTTTCCTAGTACTACTTCTGTACTTTGTTTCCTTCCTCCAACTGAGCTTTTAATCTGGTAAATTCTTCTTTGAAGACACGCTCCCTTTTGTTAAATAGATCTTGTTGGTCTTTGATTTTATCTGCAAGTCTTTTAACTTTTGCCTCTATGTTTCTTTCACGGTCACTTTCAATATCTTCAACATTGCTTGAACAAAGAAAAGTATCACTAAAAGACCAAAAATTTGTACCTGATAGTTCTTTTGCTTGTTCATCTTCAATCTGAGGTGATTCTAGATCTGAATACTTTCTTCCACCAAACGGCCAATTGCCTCTCCTGCTGTCACTGTTTATTTGAGATGCCTTCTCTTGCTGAGCCGCTTTCTTCTTTAGCTTCTTTCCAATTGTTTATACAGATCTCCTTCAAGCAATCAAGCTTCTGTTAAAGGACCTACTCTGATACGAACTGTTGGAAATAATACTGAGAGGGGGGGGGTGAATCAGTATTAGTCAAATCAATAAATTTTTCATTTCACACTCATATTTATATATGCTACTTCAATGAAGGTAACTCGTGTGTACACGCAACTGTCTTTAAAGCAACAAGCATATATCCAACAAACTTATGATTCAGTTAATTCATCATATGTTGATATTTAATCAGTGCATCAGTACTTCATTAACCATATAAACAGTAACCATGTGTAGTAATAACAGAATAAACCATCACACATAAGCAACACACATGAACACCAAGATTTAAGGTGGAAACCTAATGCGAGAAAAAAAACACCTATTGTTATCTTCTTTTAATATAAGAACAACCTGTTTACAATCTTGTATTGGTGCAGACTCATACCAGTACGCAGGCACCCACCTGAAGAAGGCTACAACCTTCTCTCGTTTTCCAGCTACTACAGGAAGGGAGCTCCAACCCCCTAACTCTTGTACTAGCCGATCCGATTACTAGTACGTAGGCACCGGCCTACAGAAGGCTCCAACCTTCACTTGTTTTCCAGTTGCTACTGGAAGGGAGCTCCAAACCCTTGGCTCTTGTACTGGCCAATCCATTTACTAGTACGTAGGCATTGTCCTACAGAAGGATCCAACCTTCACTCATTTTAAAGTTGCTACTTGAAGGGAGCTCCATACCCCTGGATGTTTTATTGGACAATATGTTTACCAGTACGTAGGTGTCAGCTTACAGAAGGCTACAACCTTCACTCGCTCTCCAGCTGCTACTAGAAGGGAGCTCCAACCCCCTGATCAAATCACCAGCCACTACTGGCAGGAAGCTTCAACTTCCTCACTGAAGGTTCCAACCCTCAACATCCTCCATGGACCATGTTTCATGAACTTTCAGACTAGATACTCTTAGTACACAACTCTACAATATGAAGGTCACGTTTCATTAAATTTTCATACTAGACCCATAAGTAACAATGAAGCTTAAAATCAATCACCGTTGCAATTCAACCATCAAATACATCTACATCAACCAATCACTGAAACTCAATCATCAATCTCTAAATCAACCACAACTAAATCAATCAATCACTGAAAACCCATCATCACTGAAGAAAATCACAATAAATCAATTTGAATATTCAGAACACTGTCACCAGAACACAAAGCAAAACCCAGAACTCTGCATCAACAACCAAAACCAACTGCAACTTCAAACATCATATTTCATAATGTATACGCTACTATGATGTGTCAAACCAGCATGTTCAGGCGCTTTTACCAAAGCAAACCAGCGTACAGGTTTGCAAATACTAACTTAAAACATCACAGCGATTCCAGACTTCAGTCATACCTAGATCATAACATTTACAGAATAAACCATGCTTAAGCAATCAGATCTAGCCCATTCAACATCAGATCATTCAATGATGTCATTTCAGTTCTTATGATCCTGATATAACATTGTATCCAAGGTGCACAAAATATTTCAGATCATCTCATAATCATAGCCCCTGTAGCATAACATATACTTTAGATTGAAGTATCCCTCAGAAACACATTCACTTACAGACCCTTTCCTAATGATCTTCTCCTCCTTATATAGGTTAGGGCCTTTCTCAATACCTCAGACCAAAACCACTTATGACTCATGGTATTCTTGGGCGGGATCAAATGGTCGTTACTCCGCTCAATATTGTGGGCTAATACCATGGTATTGACCCCTAGTATTGTCTCTTCTTGAATTTCCTTGATTTTCCAACCTGCACGCACTTTTCCTCTTACGAGAATGAGTGTATATGTATATGCTCTTTTTGTTCTGTGTACATGCATGTACATGCTACTTCGACAAAGTGAACCAGCGTATACCTCTCTTTCTTCAACCTCTGGAGTCTGATTTGTAATCCTTTGATGTTAACTTGTTGCACTGTGAACTTTCATCTATGTGAGTTGCCATCAAGGACAACACCAGTATCATAATGCCAACACTTTATTATACAGTAAATATGTGTAGCAATAACATAATAAACCATCACACATAAGCAACACACATGAACACCAAGATTTAAGGTGGAAACCCAATGCAGGATAAAAACCACTTGTTGTCATCTCTGTCTTCTTTTTAATATACATAAAATATGTTTACAATCATGTACTGGTGCAAACTCATACCAGTACGTGGGAACCCACCTGCAGAAGGCTACAACCTTCTCTTGTTCTCCAGCTTCTACTGGAAGGGAGCTACAACCCCCTAGCTCTTATCCGATATGTTTACTAGTACGTAGGCACTGGTCTACAGAAGGCTACAACCTTCTCTCTTCCTCCTGGGACCACGTTTCATAAATTTTCAGACTGGATTCTCTCGGTACACAACAACGCAATATAAAGGCCCTGTTTCATCAAATTTTCATATTGGACCCATCAGAAACTTTGAAGCTCAAACTCTATAATAATAACTGCATCAACCAACAATTAGTCAATCTAAACAGTCAAATTAATCTCACCAGAACATTGTGATGAACCCAGAAACGTGCATTATCATTCAGAACTAGATGAAACCTCAAGAATCATACATCAAAATGAATATGCTACTTTAATGAACCCAACCTGTGTGTATACGCTACTTCTTTAACAAAACCTGCATATACCTCCAAAACTACTGAAACATAAAACTTCTGAATCAAATATGTATCAACCAGTAATATTTTGAACATCTACTGTCAAATAACAGAGATCTAGACAGTCAGCAGCAAAGATCAACCTTCTCACTTAATCAATCAATCAATCAAACTCAAACTCCTTATGCATTCATTTCTACTTTTAGATCTAAGAAGACATCATTGACAGACAGCAGAAACCCAACAGCACTGATCAGATAGATCAGTCATTTTCTGAATAACATGTTTTTCTTTTGTATACACTACTTGGAAGCTTCGAACTAGCATGTATATGCGCCTTAACCAAGGTGAACCAGCATACAGATCTGTAGATAAAAACTTATAACTTCGTTGTTATTCCAGTCTTCAGATATACCCTATCATAGCATTTAAAGCACATAACATTTGTTAGCACTCAAATCTAGCCTATCCATTATCAGATCTCATAATGATAAGTCATTATGATCCTGATCCATCATTAGATCTCATCCATCATCAAAAACTCAAGTGCATACTTAGTCCAAATCAAGAAAATCATCAGAAACCCATAACATGCATAATTGTTTTTTATCTAACACTTCATAAGATATTCATTACTTGTGCACTTAGCTCTTTGATCTTCTCCTCATTTTATAGTTTTAGCCTTTCTCAATACCTCGGACCAAAAAAACACTTAGAACCTGTGGTATTCTTGGATGGGATCAAATAACCATTACTCCGCTCAATATTGTGGGCTAATACCATGGTATTTCCCCTTGGTATTCTTTCACCTTAATTTCCTTAATTTTTCATCCCATACATGCCTTTCCTCTTGTGAAAGTGTGTGCATACATATACGCTCTTGTTGTTCTGTTAACCCGCGTGTATATGCTGCTTTATCAAGGTGAACCTGTGTATACAGCTTAAACTACCTTACACCATCCTTTTCCTTCAACTTCTTGATTTTGATCAGTAGACCTTTGTTCCAACTTCTTGTTCTTCTGTACCAATGCCCTAATACCTCTAAATTGACCTGTTACGATGTGAGTTGCCATCAAGGACAACACTTGTATCATAATGCCAAATATATATATATATATCTATATATATTTGTCAGTCAAAATGCTTTCATTAATTCATCAAAAACATAGATCTTATAGTCCAAAGGTCCTCTTCTCTCTCGGCTTCACTCCAACCGGATTTGTTAGTCAGGAGAGAAGTGCAGAAACATAGAAGATATTTCCAATTTTTAGCTGAACTCCAACGGCAAAAAATCAATATCGCCCAAAACGCGAGCAAATCCAAAAAACAACCAACAAGTAGCATTTACGTGGGAGGAGTTGGTGCATGAGCAACAGCTTGGGCTACATGATGGTTATGACCTACCAGTCACATAGTCACCCAAAAACATATCTACAGAAAAGGAGGGCCTCCCAATTTAGCCTCCACATGTCCCCAAAGTAAAGCTAATCCTCAAAGCAGAACTCTTCCAAGAATGGAAACAAGCCAAAGTGGTCAAACATTAATGAAAAATATAAAAGCAAGGGCAATTTCAACAAGAGGGAAATTTCCCACTTACCAAATTTTCTCCAAAGACATGAAAGTTATGCCCAAGGCCGAACTTTGTCACTTGACCTCCCACTTCATAAGTGACACTTGACATTGTAGCCTCCCACTAAGTGCATTTCCAACTCAGCTCGCCAGGATCCCACTCCACCCTGACAGGCATCCTAGTGATCCCCACACTGCAAATGCAACACCAGCAACCAACTTACCTTGAAGAAAATCCTCCCAGAACAACTGGAATGCATAAGTGAAGTGCTTTTTCACACTCAACCTTTGTGAAACTTCTCCCCCAACTACCCATTCCAAAAAACCAAATTCAACGAAAAACTCTAAATTGACGAGATATAAAGGGACCCTTCTCCTTCTCGATGCTTTGATCTTATGATGCCACTTGGTGTGGCCTCCTCTTCGTCTGCAAGTGATCTAAATGGGAAAGCTATTGTTTGTTGTGCTAAATTCCAATTCAGAATATAAACAACTACTTGAGAATTATGAGGTAAATTGCAAGTTAACCATGAGTTTTTATGTGTTTTTATGTAAATTTCATGAGCAAATTAACATGAGTAAAACACTGAACAACAGCATATATAAAACATAAACATCACCATAAATAGTAATACAACAACACATAATGAAGGAGTTCACCCCTCCTGGGTTACGTCTCCTTAGTCCAGCTTCTAATGGCTTGGCCCTCTTCAATTATGCTCAAAGTTATGAATACATACATTTTCAGTGCTCAAATCGCTCTGAAACCTATTCCAATGGTTTCAAAAGAACCAAAAATCCCTATCTAGACTCTTCATGCCCCAAATTTCGACAAAAACTCAACAAGTTATGAGTTCCCCTAGCTTGGCTAATATTTGCTCTACAAATTCCCCAAAATCCAGCACCAATCCTACAATTCCACCCCAAAATGTGCTAACCAAGTGCCATTTTGGTGGATTGCCGATGCATATAGTGGGAGCGCTAATTTTACCACTAAGGCCTTAAATCTTAAAAACTGAGTCACGTGGGGGGCACGTGCCCGGGGGGCTAAGGCCAACGCACCCCCCCCCCCCATCGGTTGGGCCCCCACTCTGCTCTGCCATGGTCGCGTTACATTCCATACACCCTGGGGCCAGGGCCTTAACTCCGCCACATCCAACATATAATAGGTTTGTGCCAAGGGCTTTAACAAGCCCCACGGTAGCTCGATCGGTAAGAGCCCTGCGTTGTTTGAGAGTTGGTCACTTTTTCGATCCTTGCGAAGTCTAGTTCGGACTTGGCCCAAAATTTTGGTGGCCCCCATGCTGCCATGTGGCGGCCTCCAGTTGGGCCACGCCACAACATGTGGTTGACCACCATCCAACCAATAACAAGATAAAAAATCCACACTTGTATAATTTGGACATGTGGCGCAACCGGATTGTCCGTTCGAACCTAGTCAACCATGCCCAGTCAATAGGCCCAGCCAGCTGTATAAACTACTGACTCGGCAACCTATACCTTCTTTTTTCCAAATTTGCATGTTTGGAAAAATGAACAGAACATGTTTTGGGAGCACATGATGTTTGTTTTCCATGAAACAAGTTGCGTCGAAATCAGGAAGATGCGATATACGCGGTTGTTCAGGTTTCACTTTGATCCGAAACTTTCATTTTTTAGCATATTTTTTGAGCGCCAGATCAATCCTCCCCACTAAAAGCATTTGGACCCCAAAATATCACTTTCAGTTGTTCAAAAGATGAGGGTATTGTTCCCTCACCTTTTGGATCTCGATCCATTTGGACTTGGAAGGATTTGTTCCTTTAAGCCCCACTCGATGGTAGTCCACACTCCCTCATTTTGAAGGCCTTGTTCTTCTGTCAAGAATGGTGTCTTGTTGTAGTTCATCAAGGTATTCAGGAGAGAAATATTAAATGGAAGGAATTTGAAAATTTTGTCCTTGATCTTCAATCAAAGAAGGCTCATACAACCTTAAATTTTCTACATTAACAACAGCATAAATTTTCATATATGAACGCAAATCCAACCTAAAGGCATTGTCACCAATCTTTTCCAGAATTATAAATGGACCATATCGAATTGGTTTCAGATTTTTACCCTCTCCTTAGAGCCTCTCTTTGCTAATGTGAAGCCAAACTTCATCACTGACTTTGAACTTGTGATCTACACGATGCTTGTCGTGCCTTGACTTGTGTTTGCCTTGGCTCTTTTCCAACTGTTCTTGAACTCTTTGGTATACCAATTGGATTTGTTCAATGAACCTTCTTCCTTTGTCTATGACCATCAATAGCAACATCTTTTCCAAAAATGAAATCCAAAGGAGACTTAGGAAAGTATTCCAAACATGCTTCAAATGGTGATGTTTGAATTGAAGAGTGTTTGGCCCAGTTGTAAGCATGTTGAATGTAGTGCAAATATTCATCCCACAACATAGGATGCTTGCTGCAATACCCACGAAGAAGATGTATCACAGTCATGCTCACCACCTCTGTTTGACCATTTGTTTGCGGATGGAATTTTGTACTCTTTTCCAATTTGGTGTCCATGAATCCCCACAAGATTGGCCAAAAGTTCCAAAACAAAGCAAGAATCTCGATCACTAACAATGGATGTGGACAATCCAGAATCAACCCATACATTCTGAAAGAATAACTAAGCAATTTGTTCAGTTGTAATTTTATTTTCACATGGCATCAAAATACACATTGTGCTTAACCTATCCACAACTACATAAAGATAATCATGATTCTTTTTTTACATAGGAATACCTCCATCAAAATCCATAGAAACACTCTCCCATGGTCGTGAAGGTACCAGAAGTGGTGTGAACAATCCTAACTTCCTATTGCTATGCTTATTGACTACACACAATGAACATCCTTTAATAAAACGTGACACACTTTCAATCATACAAGACCAATAACAATACCTTTGTAGATGTGCCACCATCTTACTTACACTAAAATGACCAGCAATAAGAGAAGTATGTGCCTCTCTTCTGATGTTGACTCTTTCTCCCTATGGAATACAAAACTTACCAAGATGGTATAACAAGTTATCATGCAAATGTTAATCCAATTCCTCTACTTGGTTACCTTGACTCAAGTTTGCATAAACATCCTGAAAGTCATTGTCTAATGCATACTGCTCAATATAACTTTCATGCAAATCAGAATTATGCTTGAGTAAATTAGTTGCACTAATAAAAGGCCTAGAAAGCATATCAACAACCTTGTTATATATATCTTTCTTATACCTTATTACCAAATGGAATTGTTGAATAAAACCCATCCATCGAAAGTGCCTTGATTGCTGCAACTATGATTGAGATTGCAAGTATTGCAATGGTTGATGATCAGTGTGAATGATTGTTTCCTTACCCATCAAGTAGTGTTTCCACATTTTCACACTTTGCACCAATGCATACAATTCCTTGTCATATGTAGGATAATTAATCACTTCACCATTGAAAGTTCCTAAATGAAAACAGATAGACTTACCATGTTGTATCAAGACTGCACCCATGGCGTAGTAACTAGCATTAGTCTGGATCTCATATGATTGTATCAAGTCTAGAAGTGCAATCACTGGGGCTGAACTGATCTTTTCCTTCAATGCATCAAAGACCTTTTGTTGTTTGCCTCCCCACTGACAAACCTTTTTCACACTAGTCAATGCATGCAAAGGAGCTGCTATAGAAGAAAAGTTAGCAGCGAATTTCCTTCAATATTGAGTTGCTCCCAAAAAACATCTTACCTCAGTAAATGTCTTGGGCCTTGGCCAATTCAAAATGACATCAAGCTTGGAGGGATTTATTTTCAACTCACCTCCTCCAACAATATGACCTAAGTAAACTATAGAAGTTTTTCCAAACTCACACTTTGACATCTTTAAATACAATTGTTCTTTCTTTAAGACATCAAGCACTTTTCTCACTTGCATGACATGTTCATCACGAGATTTACTGAAAATTAATAAGTCATCTAAGTAGACTATAACAAACTCATCAAGAGATGGCCTCAACACATCATTCATCACACACATGAAGGTAGCAGGAGCATTATAAACCAAAAGGCATAACTAGCTATTCAAACAGAACTTGTTTTGTCTTGAATGTTGTCTTCCAAATGTCTCCTTCAGCAATTCTAATTTTATGGTAGCCACTCCTTCAGTCCAACTTAGTAAAATAATTTTCATCTTTCAATTGATCAAGTAAATCATCTATTTTAGGCAGTGGGTAATGATTCTTTACCGTAATCTTGTTCAATGCACGGAAGTCCACACACATACACCATGTTCCATCCTTCTTTGGCACCAACACAATAGGTGACCCACATGGCGAAGAACTTGGCCTGATGATCCCTTTGCAACGACTCTTGAATTTTCTTTTTAATTTCTGCACTTTCCATCACTAACATCCTATACATGCCAATGTTAGGAAGAGGACCCTTGTTGCAACTGTATTTCATGTTGGATTCCTCTCTTGGGAGGCAATCCTTTCGGCTCCTGAAACATCTCATCATATTGGTTAACAACCTCAACCAAATCAGATTTCAATCTTGAGTCACAACCTTGAAAAGATTCATTATCAACAGCAGTCTTGGGTTTGATCATTAGAAGCACAAAATTCTTGCTAGATTTTACTATTCTCTTCATATGCCCTGCATCTACATGCGAAAGATTTAGTTCCTTGCTATGGGCTCTTACAATGTACTCTACTCCATCTTTGAACAAATGGTATTTGTTTTCATGTCAATGGAAGATAGATTTTCTATCACAGAGATATGGGTTGCCCACAACTATACCACATATGTCTAATGGCACAACATAAAGTTCCACTTCATCTATGAAATTTGCAGTAATGGCGAATTTCATTCTACACTTTCTAGTTACTGCAATTGTGCATTGTCACACACCCATCCTAATGGATATGGCTTATGATGTGGAATAGTTTCCAAGTTTAAACTTTTGACAATGTTTTCAGAGATGAGATTGGCTTGAGAGCCACTATCAAATAGGGTAACAATTTTTCTATGTTTTGAGATTACCCTTATGTGGAAAAGTTCTATCCTTTTCTTTTCATTTGGAGTTTCATTGTGTAAATTTTAAGTACTAGTGCTAGCAATTGAGTCCTTACCTTTTATCCCCATGGTTGTGATTTTAGTTTCATCAGCGGAATCAGATCCCAAATCCTGTTGAATGGTGCAACTATCTTTTTCTTTCCCTTGTTGTTGAATTTCTCTGGTTTCATCTCATGATGAAGCTCCCAACAATGAGCTTCACCATGACCCTCCTTAGAACAATGCTTGCATGTCAATTTCTCTCCTTCCTTCTTAATGGCTACATTTTTTTTTCCTTTCCCTTTAAAACTCTTTCCTTTGTCTCCACTTTTAAAAGGCTTCTTGTTGCCCTCTTGTGGAATGTTTTTCCCTCTTGATTCAAGATGTGTGGCCTGCATACAAACTTCATCAAAACTAGTTGGATTAAACATAAGGATAGTATGCCTCAAATAGTTGTGTAAACCCCCAATATACTTCAACAAAGTGCCTTTTGATAGCAAATCTACACCTAATATCAAAGACCTTCTTCTAAACTCTTGGGTGTAACTTTTCACGCTTTAACCCTTTAATTGTCTAAAATCTGCCAGTCCATTATGGATTTTTTCATATATGCTAGAGGGTAAAATTGTCTTTTAATTGCAGCGATAAAATCAGACCAAGAGATTGAAATCTTACCATGTTTTTTCATCTCATCTTATGTCTTGGCTTCCCACCATATTAACGTTGCACCCTCCAGTCTCAAGAAAGCTAGTTGAATCTTTGTGTCATCATCTTGAAGGTTTTGGATCCTACAATAGACCTCAAGTTCACAAACCCAATTGTCAATACTTTCTTCATTCACTTCACCATTATACATTGGCAATTCGAATTTTACATCTAGTTTCAATAAGGGAGTTTTACCATGTCCCTTTGAGGTATGTGCACGAGTTTGAGTAAGGGTTGTAGTAGTGGAAGAGGATGAATATGAAGGTGAATATGGTGGTGAGGATGATGGTGGAGAATATGGTGGTTTATCACCATTCCCATTACCTCCTCCTCCTGGAGAAGCCTCTCCTCTTGGAGACCTAGAGCTTTCACCCTGCAACCTTGTATTCCTCTCTTCATAGAGGACTTTCACCATTTATGTCATGTCAAATAAATCCTTCCTAAAAGCCTTCTCATCCTCTGACATGTTATTAGTTCCTCCTTCATGAGCCATGCTTACTGAAGCCTCAAGTGCAACAGGAGGTGAAACTTATGGTGGAGATTGTGGCAACTGTGCCTTCCTTCTCCTTGCTCCAATTTGGGAACTTTCACCCACAAGCTTTTCTTCCCCTCTCTTAAGCTTCAACCTTGTAAGCATTTAAACACTTACAAAATAATTAAATCCTACGCGCACAAGTAAACCAATGGCTCTAATACCAAACTTGATATGAATGGGAAAGTTAGTGTTTGTTGTGCTAAATTCCAATTCATAATATAAACAGTGCTTTAGGACTATGAGGTAAATTACAAGTTAACCATAAGTTTTAATGTGTTTTTATGTAAATTTCCTAAGCGAATTAACATAATTAAAACATTGAACAACAACATATATCATACATAAACATCATCATAAACAATAACACAACAACACATGATGAAGGAGTTCACCCCTCCTGGGCTACGTCTCCTTGGTCCAGCTTCCAATGGCCTGGCCCTCTTGAATTATGCTCAAAAGTGTGAATACATACTTTATAATGTTCAAATGGCTCTGAAACTTATTCCAATGGCTTCAAAAGACCTAAAAATGCTTGTTTAGCCTCTTCCTTCCCCCAATTTGGTCAAAAACTCAACAAGTTATGAGTTCCCTTAGCTTGGCTATTATTCACTCTACAAATTCCCCAAAATCCAGCACTAGACCTACAATTTCGCCCCAAAGTATGTTAACCAAGCGTCATTTTGGCGGATTGCCGGCGCATTTAGTGGGCACACTAATTTGCCCACTAAGGCCTTAAATCCGAAAAATAGGGTCACGTGGGGGCCACATACTCGGGGGCTAAGGCCAATGGCCCGCCCCTGTTGGCGGGGACCCCACTCCGCTCTACCACAGTTGCATTACATTCTATATGCCCCGAGGTCGAGGCCTTAACTCCGCCACATACAATATATAATAGGTTTGTGCCAAGGGCTTTAACAAGCCCCACGGTAGCCCAGTCGGTAAGAGCCCTGCTTTGTTTGAGTATTGGTCATGGTTTCGGTCCTTACAAAGTCCAGTTCGGACTTGACCCAAAAATTTGGTGGCCCCATTGCTGCCATGTGGCGGCCTCTAGTTAGGCCACGTGGCAACATGTCGTTGGGCACCATCCAACAAATAACAAAACGCCAAATCAACACTTGTAGAATTCAGACACGTGGCGCAACTAGATTGGTCGTTCAATCCTGTCAACAGGCCCAGACAACTGTACGCACTGCTGACTAGACAACCTGTACCTTATTTTTGCCAAATTTGCATGTTTGGGAAAACAAACAAAACATGTTTTTGGGAGCATACAATGTCAGTTTTCTGTGGAACAAGTTGCGCTAGAATCAGGAAGACAATATCTACGGGTCGTTCAGGTTTCACTTCGATTCGAAAAATTTCATTTTTGAGCATATGTTTTAAGCACCGAATCAGCGAATGTGTATCATACCAATTGATTTCACCTGCCTTAAGCCAAGCATCATACCTCTTGCTCTCCCACCCCCATCAGGGTTGCATGTAAAAATAATATTATTTATATTATGTGATGTGTAATTCATTCTATGTTTATTTGATATGTAACCGTTTAAAAGAAAAATATATTAATTAAAAAAAATTGTGGGTTATAAATCAAATATTAAATAGGCATGTTGTAGATATATATATATATATATATATATATATATATATATATATATATAGAGAGAGAGAGAGAGAGAGAGAGAGAGAGATCTTATTACATTAATAAATTCTTTCTAATTTAAGATATGATAGAGATTTGTAATTCCTTCTATATTTAATATGGGGTTGGCATATAACATTTTAAAAAGAATTAATAACAAAAATATTTCTATATAGAAGGTTGTAACATTTAAAAAATATTGATAACAAAAATAATTTTATAATATTATACAAAACAAGTGAAAATTAAAAATTTCTTATACTTAAAATATTTTATTAGTGATTTCAAAAGCACAATTGATCCATCTTCACTCCAAATCTATCCAGAGCAAAGGGGAATCAAATCTCTTGAGGTACAAATTTATCCAGAGTTAACATGGATATATGTCGGTAATATAAAATGGTTAGCCAAACACATAGCGAAGATCTTTTGACATGAAATTTTTATTATTAAATTAAATTAAACAAATTAATTTATTGGACATTTTATATAAATATTATGTAAAAAATTACTCAATATATTTTTTAATTATATTAAGTTCATACAAGATGATTAAGATGGCAAAGGACTCTATACCATGTGCATAAAGATACCTTTATCAATGTGAACCAAGAAGAAACCAATAAGAAACCAATAATGTGAGATTTATGTTTACAGTGTCTATTCATTTTTTATTATGAAAGAGATATTGTAACGTTATGCAAATAAAAAATAAAATACAATTAAAAAATAAATAAAATTATTAATTACAATTATTAATTAAAAACATTTTGACTAGGTCAAATTATATAAAAATAAAATAAAATAAAATAAATATTTAGAATGATCAATTATTAATAATTAAACTAATTTAGATCTATTTTAACTAAGGATCCACGAAGAGCCCAGAGGGATCAAATCTCTTGAGGTGTAAACCCTTTTAGTGTAAAAAGAGATTTTATCTCTCTCCGCACTTGATAGATCTAGAATTAAGATGGACCTAGGCTAGTTTAATTACAAATTATAATTGTCAAAGGAACTTAGCTCAAGTGATGTGATTCACAATTTGTGCCTAAGTAGCAAGGGTTTAAGTCTTTATAGACGTGGTTCATGATTTGTGCCTAAGTAGCAAGGGTTTAAGTCTTTATAGATGTGTTGGCCCGTGAAATAGTTCATGAATTTTTTAATTGGAATTTCATTTTTATATAAGTAATTAAAAAAGAAATTATTTGATGTTATCTTATAAAACTTTAGACAATAGATGAACTCCATTGAAATATTTAATTCTTTTCATATATAAGAGAAAAAATATTTCTATTATTAATTATTTCAACTTATATTTAGATGGAGTTTATACATAATATTTAAAAAATATGTAATATATATATAAGTTTTTTTTAATTTAAAATGAGTTGGAGATTTATAATTCCTTCAATGTTTAATATGGAATTAAACATATAACATTTTAAAAAGAATTAATAACAAAAAAAATTATATATATTATACAAAACTAGTGAAAAGTAAAAGAATCTTATAGTTAAAATATTTTATTAGTGTGTTGTTCAAAACCACCATGGATTTATCTTAACTCCAAATTTACCAAGAGCTAAGAGGCATCAAATATTTTGAAGTGCAAACCTTTCCTAGAGTTTTACACTCAAAAAGAGGTTTGCATCTTGAGAGATTTGATCCCTCTAGATGCTTTAATAATTGGGAGTTAAGATGGATCTATATTATTAATATAAAATAACATACAATCTTCTATCTATATTGATAATATAAAATAACACACAATCTTGTGTCCATGCAAAATAGCCCTCTAAATAGTATTTATAATTAATATTATGACCCAAATTGTTCTGAACACGCACAGCATGAAATGTTGTAAATCAATTATTTATAAAAGAAATAGAAAAAACAAAAAAATCAAATCAAGATTAGGTAATTCATGTAATTAGATAAACAAATTGTAAAACCAAACCACCCAAACTAAAATTCTTTAACATGAAAATTTTATTATTTATAATAAATTAAATTTATTAATTTATTTTATAAAAAATAATTTAAAGTTGGTATAGCCAAACCAACCCCCACTAACATTCTTTGACATGAAAATTTTATTATTTATAATAAGTTAAATTTATTAATTTATTTTATCAAAAATAACTAAGATTCTTTGACATGAAAATTTTATTATTTATAATAAGTTAAATTTAGTAATTAATTTTATAAAAAATAATTTAATATTATAATTATTTAATATTAACTAAAAATCAAATTGAATTTTTTAACTAATAAATAAATAAATATTAAATATATTTATTTAATTATATTAAGTGAATACAAGAAGATTAAAAAATGGAAAAGACTCTATACCATGTGAATAAAGACAATTTTATCAATGAAAACTAAGACGAAAGCAATAATGTGAGATTTAATTTTGGAGTGTCACAAATGCCTATTTTTAATGGAGTTGTTTTTAGTGCGATTTTTTCGACTTTCAGGTGTATCAGGAAAATTTTGACTTGAAATCTTGATTTTTGTTTTTTAAACTAGTTATTTTACTGTATATATGGATTCAACACCCTCAAAAACCCCTAAAGCACTTAGATTGTGCAGGGGTTACCCATCAAAATTATGATTTCAATAAATTCCTACCTGATTTTAAAGAAATTAAACCGAAAAAACTGGTTTTTTTTACCGTATATATAGATTTAACACCCTCAAAAACCTATAAAGCACTTAGATTGTGCACAGGTTACCCATCAAACTTGTGATTTCAATAAATTCCTACCTAATTTTAAAGAAATTAAACCACAAAAACTCACTAGAAAAACTCAAAAAAACACACTAAAAACAACTCATTTCTAATATCAATTTTGATTTTAATTTAATTAAAATTTAATAAAAAAATACAATTTCATCTTAAATTAAAATCTTATTCATGAATATTTGAAAATTCCAATAAACTAAATCTTATTCATGGGACATTTTGAAAATTCCAAAAAATATCCGTAGTTTATGGGAACTTCATTTTTATATAAGTAATTGAAAAAATAAATCATGGTGAATTTTATTGAAATATTTAATTACGGAGAAAAAATATTTTTATGGTTAATTATTTCAAATTCATTTACCTTTTATTATTTAATATTTCAATTTATTTTTTAAAACTTAAGTTTTTATATTCAAATTTTAAATGTTATAAATATATTAAAAACAAAGTTTGAAGCCATCGAATTTATAGGAAGTATTAAAGCACATGATAAGAATAAATGAAAGAAAGAGATGTATTCACTTACTTTTAGAGAGTTAATGAAAGAAATGTTTGAATGTTTTATGTTTTGATTTTATCAAATTGTATTGTAATAATTTTTGATAAATTATAATTTAAATTATTTAAATTACAGTTTTTATAGGTAAATCTATTTAGCATCTTCAAAAAAATTTAAGGCATTTTAATTATATAATTTAAATCACTAAAATATGTAATTACAAGCTTTTTTACCAAATTTTGGGTGAAGAAAATGTCTTTAAAAAATTTAAAAAGTAGAACATCTACATTATGTGGCCATGAGGTCTTATCCTCTCAAGTCCCTCTCTTTTTAGTTCACTTCATTGCTTAGGACTTTATTCATGAGATCTTGTCCTTGCGCCCATCTTGACATTGCTCACTTCATTATTTAGGTTATCGTTCATAACATTTTCTCTTCTCACCTCTTGAAGTTACATTCACCTAAATGATTAATTGACATGTGGCATTGAATAATAAACATGATATATTTATATGTTGCAAGAATTTTAAGAATGTCAATTGTTTTTCATGGATATTCAAACTTTTAACAAAGTATGGGAACTTTTCTTTTCTTTTTTAAGTAGAAGTAATAAATAATGGTGGTGAATATGCCAACAATAAATTCACAACTTACTACACTACACAAAACATTCAAATGCAACATATTGATCTATATACACCACAAAAAATAGCATTGGTGAAAGAAAGAATCATACATTAAAAGAAATGGTTAATTATATGATTCAATCTAAGGGATTATGTCTTCATTATTGAGCAAAAGCCATCAACAATGAAAATTACATAGTAAATTACACTCCCGCAAAGGATTTATGAAACATAAAATTCAAAGAAGAATGGACTAAAATTATAAAATTCAAAGAAGAATAGACTAAAATTAAGCCAGATGTAAGCCACTTATGTATCTTTGGTAGTGTAGTGTGGACTTACAATCTTGATAAAAAAAGGAAAGCCTTACAGATTAAAAGTGAGAAGTGTATTTTTGTTGGATACTCTAAAGATATAAAAGGTTATAGATTTCTTCAACCTCACTCCCATGAAATAATCATTACAAAATATGTTAAATTTGATGAAAATATCTTGGCATGCAAGCCTAATTTGGCGATGGTTCCCTCTTCAACCTATGGGTCATATGTTCCACCACCTCTTTATATTCCAATTTCTTCTTCAAATGATGACATTGGGGATAAAAATCCACCTCTGCCTTCTTACATTCCTCCATATGAGTCCACTAAGCATGAACCTGCACTAGCACAAAAACTTCCTAAATGAGTTCGTTCAACACGTGAAGCTATTGGTGACCTTGTTGGTGATCCTATAGACCAATGTCATACTCATTCACAGTTCCAACGATCCTTCTCTCTCTTGGCTCAAGTTTTAGAGACTCATGATGTGGAACATTTGCAGAAAGTTCAAGTCATCCAAATTGGGAAATAACATTGAATGAAGAATATCATTCCTTGATGGAAAATTGGAAACGTGTACCTCTTCCAAAAGGAAGAAAACTTGTCATATGTAAATGGGTATGTATAACTAAGAATGCACCAAATGGAAGTGTTAAAAGACATAAGGCCTAGTTAGTTGCTAAAAAATTCTCTCAAGTTGAATCAATTGACTTCAATGAAACCTTTGCCCCGGTCACCAAAATTAATTCCACCTTCCTTTTTATTGCCTTTGTGCCTCACATGGATGTGAGGTCCATCAGATGGATGTTAAATTTTCCTTCTTGCAAGGGGATCTACAAGAATAAATCTACATGTAATAACGTCAAGGCTATGTTCAAAGTGACTCCATCCTTGTTTATTGCCTTAAGAAATATCTCGATGGTCTTAAACAAGCTCCTTGAACTTCGTATGCAAAAATGGATAGCTTTCTTCTTGACATTGATTTCTCTATATCATTATGTTCCCAATTTCTACACTATGAACCCATGTGAATTCAAGCCTTAAGAAGAATTTTGAAGTGAAATACTATGAATATTTGCATTATTTCCTTTGCCTCCAAGTATTGCAAACCTAGGAAGGAATTTATCTTTCCCAATCTAAGTATGCATGTGACCTTCTTCATTGTTTTCACATGAAATATTGTAAATCATCCGCTTCTCCCTTTCAATTTGGAGTCAAACTTATTGTTTCCTACACTATACCTGAAGTTGTTGCCACTTTGTATCATCAATTAGTTGGTAGCCTCTTAGATTTAGCTCATACCCATCCTGATATTTCATTTGTTTTTAGTCTTATTCCTTGGAATATGTAAACACCACATGGTATTCATTGGAAAATATCAAAAAGGATACCTCAATATATTCAACAATTCAGTTTAGGATATATTACAATTCAAGGGGGACTCCTTTTTTGGTTGGTTTCACATATTTAGATTAGCCTAACGACCCTAATCAGAAAAAGTCTACTGCAAGTTATGCTTTCACTCTTGCTTCTAGACCTGTCACTTGGGCTTATAAAAAACAATAATTTTTTTATATTTCTTTAGTAGAAGCAAAGTACCAAGTAGTGATTAATGCAAGTCAAAAAATTTGGTGGCTTCGACAGATCCTTCCAAAGTTTGGATTCTAGCAACAACATCTAACTACACTCGGGTGAAACAATCATAGTGCCATCAAGTTCAGTAAAGATCCAATTCAGCATCAGTGCAACAAAAACATTTAACTACAAATGCACTTCATCAAAAAACTCATTCATGATCAAATTATTGAAGTAAAATTTTTCCCTACAGATGATCAAGTTGGAGACATTTTCACAAATTTTCTTACAGAAGTAAAGTTTTATAAACTTTGATCTACATTAGGAGTTCAGGAAGCTATCACTAAGGGGGGATAAGTTCTAATGACTCCTTCCTTCTCCTATTGTGTCACTTTTGTAAATCCTTCATTCTTATCCCAAGTTATTCTTAAGGGGGGATGTTAGGATATTTAAACACTGAGGAGTTAGTTAAGTTCAACTTGGTCTGATGTGTCTATTAGGTAAAATTTTGTTTCTTAGTGTGTTTCTTTAGTATGCATTAGTTGCATTGTAATTTAATATTCATGTTATGTTTTAGACATATAGTGATCTATCTAACCATATTCTCCTCGATATTAATGGCTATTGATCTATGACTTAGCACCCGATTGGTTCATGAACTCTATTTAAAGAGTATGGAGGGTCATGGATGAGGATCTATTATGAGAACGATATTATGTAAAATATTTTCTTTTGCATAAACAAAATTTCCTCAAGTGGCCACGTTGGATGGGGATGTGGACTATTTCCCTCTTAATGGGTGTCAACCAAGTAAAAATATTGGTATTGTGATCTTTGATTTTGTTGTGTGATTTATTATTGAAAGTGTTCGTCCTGTGTGGAATACCCTATTTGCCCAAACAAGGTCAAGTAGTAGAGGCTCAAATAGGTTCCCAAACACACACAATCAAGAAATTACACTTGCATGTCATCAATTATCTTTCTAAATCAAAATTTGCAGCAATACAATAGCTTATAACAATAGAAAAATTAGCCCCATAAATTATTATGATAAATTGTAAAATAAGGGTTAAACTATGAATAAAAAAGAGAATAAATTACAAAAATGTTCTAAGGTTAAAAAGGCATGCAACAACACTTAAACTCTAGAGATCATCCCTAATTAATGTATAGAAAATTCATAACAAATGTAAATTTCACCTATTAAATGTATTCTAAACAATTCCTAACTATGGGGCATCAATGTCTAAGCCAATAAATGTCGAAAATAAGTGATTTTGTTGTAATTAAACCCTAAATTTACCCTAGAACAATTAAATTAAAAGGAAAAAAAATTAAGGATTGACACAAGAGATAAGACTAGTTCCTTATTAATCTATGACTAATGGAGTCTAGGAATAATAATCCTCAAAAGAAAAGATATGGATGTGGATTCAAAGAAATCAAGGGAGACAAACTAGTGCCCCTTAATATTTCAATCCTAACATCCTTCTATTATCTTCGATAAATAAAGGGAGGGAGATAAACCTAAGTCACCCTGAAAGATCTTGATGAAAAACCTTGTGGAAGGAGAATTTAGAGATTTGAAACATCAACAAAACCTTAGTCAATATTTAATAGCCCACACCCATAAAAATAAACGAAAATTGGAAGAAGATAACATATATAGGATAACACATATCATCAAAGATCACCAATAATTATCTACGAGAAAAGAATCATCCTTAAAACCTCTCCCAAGAGAAAATCTCTTAGCTAGTTATCCATAGAGCACAAGACAAAAAAACTAGTATCTAATACATGTTTGATCTCCAAGTGTGACAATGATTCAAAAGAGTGAAGCACTGCCTATTTATATTAGGGAAACTAAGTTCTTTAGCTAAATTAATCTTAAAGCCATTAAAAACATCCTATCCATGATACACAAGGTGGATGGGTTATCAAGTTGAACCCAAAATGACCTCATTAATGCTAAAACATAAAAATTATCACTAAATTCACACACACATGTGAGTTAAAGTGCCTCTAAGAGTGACGAAATCTCCAAAAAGGGTTTAAAAAAATCACAAAAGCTATGTCTCACCATGAAAATGTGCATCTCCTCATCAAATGGAATGTCCTACCCCAAGAGTCACCTCCAATCATAAAAAAAGGTTCCTCGATATCTAATCAAAATACCAAAATCAGTCCACTCATCCTCATCAAAGAGTAGTGCTCCTCCAAAGGTGAAATTTTGTGTTAGGGCATGATTTCATCTATCCAAAAGTGTCACAAACCCTCCAAAGGGGTGTGTCATCGCCATCATGCTCCAAATCATCAAGAATTAGTTGAATGTAATCAAGAGGTCAATGCCCAACAAGCAGATGTGCAATGCGCTATCCCGAAAGGAAAACAACCAAGGTGTTGGAAGTTGAGAATCATCTTTAAGTGTATACCACACTCAACCTTCCTCATCTAGTGTGTAGCATCCACAGTGTAGTTGGAGGCCTTCCAAAGGGCGATCAACATCATTTATGAAATGTAGAATAAGCATCATTAACATCCTCCAAAGGACCATGACCATGTGTGGATCATCATCAAGCATAAGCTCAATGAGTTACATAAAATCAACTATCATGTATACAAGATTCATTCAAACATAAAAGGTGGAACATATTCACTGTTAAATCCATGTTAGTAGATCGCACAAAATATCTTCTTCAAACTCTGAACTGGCTTAAGATGTTATACAAGTTCTCAAATTTACGTATAGAAAGATCGTCAAATTCCCTAATAAATTCTTCAAACCTAGGGGGAGGAATGGTTCCTAGACTCGCCCTTCAATCAAAGGTGTAGATGATAATCAATATGGTTTGGGGTGTACTTCATGAGAGGTGGCATAGTGTTATACTAGGTTGTGCAAGATAATTATCCATGAACACCTTTGTGGAGGGAGCACTTGTATTTACTTGACATACTCTTTCCTTGGCATTGCATTTTCTACCCTTTATATAGCCTTTTTCTTTACTTTGATTTATCTTGCAACCAAGCTTTCATTAATTTCATTTAAGACCCATTTTAGGATGAGGTGTTTGATTGCTTATCAAGGTTGGGATGTTTTCATTAGTCCCTTTTACTCTGATATGCATGATAAAGATGGGACTAAAATTTTGACCTCACATAAGGGAGTAGAGCTCAATTTAAATTATATTTTAATCATTATTCATCCCTTGCTATTGTTTTGTTTTGACAATGACACTGATTTAATGTTTTTTTTTTTTTTCATCCCTTGCTATTGTTTGTGTTTTGACAACTGACACATGATTTTAATGTTTTTTTTTTTTTTTTCATCCCTTGCTATTGTTTGTTGTTTTGACAACTGACACATGATTTTAATGTTTTTTTTTTTTTTTTTTTTTTTTTTTTTTTTTTTTTTTTTTTTTTTTTAAGCAACTACATCAACCTCTAGGTAATTTCCAAGCCCCTCTTCTTATAGGATGAGGCAAATAAGGAACTAATAAGAGAAATTGAAAAAAACAAAACAAAAGAAGGGACAATGGATCAAGGATAAATGGAAAATGTTAAGTATGGAAGAATATGGACATGCTCCCTTTATCAAGGCATCTTATTCATGCCCCTCCTAAATAGTGAAAGATAAACCCTAATTGGTACACTTGATTAGGATAAAAGGATGAAAATCAAGGTGAAATAAGGTGACAAGTATGACTTCCAAACATGATAATCCATAATTTAATTTCAACCCATGATCAATACTTAGATACCTAAAACACTAAATGTAAGAACTTCTTATGAAATAATGGCTAATGTACCTCATGGTCTTTGGCATATCTTCATCTAGTGAACAATTTAATCGAGTGAATGAGCTAACTAATGAGTGGATGAGAGGCATCTTAGAAGCTCCTGTATGATATGAGGTTGTTGGTTGGAAATCTGCATCTTAGGAGGAAAATATTCTCCTAGGGTTACCCATGTATATGGATGGGCAATGGGTCCCACACTCATTCTCCTACTTAATGGGTTACTTTATTTGTTATTGTATTATTGTCATTTATATTAAATAAGGCCCCCGTAGATAGTTCAAATGTATAATCCATATATCTAAGGTGGCCTCATCAAAGAAGGTACACTACTTAGGCCTTATAGCCTTATTAATGAATGGTCATTATGTGATTAGAGTTTTAATCAATTATAAACTATTTATAGCAATAAAGACTATGTAGTTAGGTACTAAAAACTATTTTTATATCATATTATAGATTTTCTCAATTTGGTGGTTTCTCCCACTAAGATGCAACTAAATATTGTTTCTTGGAAATAATTACTAACTTAATGAGAATTGTTGTCGCTTCCAAAGACAACCTTGGATTGCTTACAAGACCAGTGCCTGGAACATCTACATTTTATGTGTCTCATATGATTCTCAGGAAACTAGAGACATCACACATATTTTTGTAATTCATATTTAAAATAAACAACATGGGTTGTTTCATTCATGTAAAGGCGTAAGCCATGTATTTATGGTACTTCTTCACATATACAACTCATAGAAATATATGCATAAACTAGTGGAGGCCGAGTAGTTCAAGGACCTACAGTTTAATAACCTTTGGCAGAGCAATGGGAGAGGATAAGGAGATAGAGTAACTCACCACATAGAGCTTGAAGCGTCAAGAATTCTACACTTATTGCATAGAGCTTGAAACCTCCAGAATTATACACTTATCTAAATTAAAGGTAGACATAATGGATGAAGGAGGATGGGTGTGATGATTCATGGAGCCCAATTTTAAAGATATAATATCAAATATCCATACAGGCACATGCATTAACGAGTCAATACAAATGAATTTGTAAGAACATATGAAACATTTCTAGCAACTATGATTACATGAATTCAGAGAGGAAATGTGAACAAAATAGAATTTAACAGAGGGATAACATATTGTAGTACTCGAAGGAGGAATCACCACCCTTTCCTTAATATTCTGAAAGATGCATATCATAAAGTCATACAGTCTCGAAAATAAAATGTAGTTCTTTCTTTAGGATTCTGAACCTCTGTGAAGTGTTTCTTCCCACTATTTATCTAGAGAGGGGAGAATTGATTAATAATTACAAGAAAATATCTCAGTCGAACCTCAATTGTCAGATCGACTAGCTGTCTCAGCCTGGGATGGCTCAATGGCCCAAAAATGACTACAAAATATTAATTACTTCATTAAATTAGGACACATTACAGGAAAACAAAATGATTCAATAATCGGATGAAAATGCCAACAAAATATCTCTGTGCCCATCCATGGGATCGCCTTTGCTTCGGTTTGTTGCTTGCCCAAGTTCTCGCCTCCTGTGTCACTCAACTGAGTCTCGTTGCTTCTTCCCTTACTGCTTGAATCATTCATTCTTTAGAACTGGGAGTGGTCAACTATCAGTTTAATTCCACAGTACAGAGGCAGAGGTCGCTTGGGCGGTACTTCGTCTTCCCCTTACATGGAGCACCATGTTGGATCATCAAGTCCTCCCAAGCTTCCATGTCTTCATTTACTCTGCCAGTGTCAACCTCGATTTCATGTCACAAGGGGCCTTACAGGGTCAACCCATGCCGATCCACTTTAGATCCTTTTGCTTCATGTGACTGAGGGCTATGACCAGGTGCTTAGTCATCGAGTGCTAGGGCCTTTGGACTCCCCTCTAGGGGTATTTTTTCTTTGTTACATGGAATCCCTCATATCGGTGACTTCTGATGTTTTCCTTTGGTTCCTCATCCCCAACATTGCAATCTTCGATGCACGATGTGGTCTGGACCACTTAGAAAAGGGATAAGGGAGGGTCTGCGCCCTCTATATATTGCGACCGTTGAACGTTGATTCGACTCACCCGAGATATCGCAATCGGTGATTTCATAACAACGCCTTTGTTTTCACCCTTTGATACTTGCGATCGTCAATATGCGGGATCATTTGTTTTGCTTAGCTCTTAGTTCTTAGCTCTCCCTGTGACCACTGTCTAGCCCCTTTATCGTAGGTCCTTTCTCGGCAGATCGCAATGGGGGTTTTAGCCATGATGTAATAACATGCCTCAACCTGCAAATGTTGATTTATGATCTTCGATGTGACGTCATACTCTGCCACGTGGCAATTCCTAAGTGGTGACACTGTCACCCGGATATGCC
The DNA here is from genome assembly GCA_000404065.3 of Pinus taeda. Lineage (NCBI taxonomy): Eukaryota > Viridiplantae > Streptophyta > Pinopsida > Pinales > Pinaceae > Pinus > Pinus taeda. The sequence goes on along the minus strand of APFE030289309.1, from coordinate 124,008 downwards.
CTCTTTAGACCCTTGAAAATGCCAGATCTTCATGACACGTGCCCTTTGTACTACCACATCATGCTAACACCAATGCCACGTGTCTTTACCTGATCCAATAATATTCTGCCACGTGACATCCTGGAGGAAAGAGAAAAGGGCCCGCCTGCCCTTGGTTCTGCGTTGATTTCCTTTGTTAGATATTTACGGCCCTTTCTCGGTGATATTTGCTATCGGCTTAAATTCCGACACTTTTAATCACAATTGAAAATTTGGAAGGGTGTCATTTTTTATCACTAATCGCGATGCGACGATCTTTCACTGTTGTGATTGCCGACATGCCATGTCATTGGAACCTCATATATTTGCGATCTTCAATATGCGGGATCGTTGGAACCTAAGATATTTGTGATCGCCAATATGCGGGATCGATGGAACCTTTGATTTTCCACGCTGCCTAACCCATTGATTCATCCCACCAATACAAGGCCTCTGATATATCGGGCATATGACCTGCGATGCAGCGATATGACATGTGCCATGGACCCTGGATCACCGATATGTTGATATGTGTTATTGGAGCTTAGCTACACGAAGTTTTGATTGTCTCATCGCATGAACCATTGATTTGTGATATGCTCTCAGACCTCTAATCTGCGATAAGCTGATATTAGTGATCATTGATTTCTGATTTCTGATGCGCTCCCCTGCCTCTGCTTTAGAAAACTCTGATTTTCCGGATCCGGGATTAAACTTAAATATTTTCCTTTGCCTTCTTGTTTTCAAGGGTAACTTTCAACCTGCTCTAACTTTTGATTCTAGAGTCCATTTGGGGAGTTCCATATATTGCTGGAAATCTAGTTCCGAGCATTATCCATTGGATGGTGTCTGATTTAGCTTTGAGTGCTTCTATGGCTTAGAGGATAGCTCCAAACATCTCTATTCTTTTTCCCTCTTTGTACAACTAGAACTCTCGTTTCAGAAGGTGACAACATTGGCTCCACATGGGGACGGGGCATTGTATTGTGATGCGTCAAGAACTTGCAGGCTGTGAACTTCTCTTTTGGGCACGGAGTCTTTTCTAAACAAATGATAATTTTGTGAAAGTGGAATTTTCAATAGAAACTGGAAATTTCATATAATAATTACAATACACACACCAATATTTAAAATGGGTGCAAGACAGGTACCTTTAATTCTAAAAACAAAGTTTGAGGAACTGACCATTTACTGGAAGTTCCAAAGATTCACCGTCCAAGTATGTATTATTTCCTTTCTCTTCTGAAATTTTAAAAGGGTCGAACCAAAGTGGATCGAACTTTCCATGTTTTCCTTTTTCTTCCCCTCAGACGTCCCATCGAAGAACTAAATCTTCGGGTTGAAGAGGTCAATCCTTGGTCTTCTTGTCAAACAAGGATTTCATCTTTTGTTAGTAATTTTCCAATTTAGCCCCTACCTGTTCTTTGTTTTCATGAAGTTTGACCAATTGGTTTATCCTTCGTGTCAAAGCACTTAGCTCTTCCTTAGCTTCCTTCAATAACTTTGCCACTGGCATTGCCAATTGGATTGGGAAGATTGTAGCATTTCCATACACTAGCTCGAAAGGTGATTTTCCAGTGGATCCTTTATGAGTCACTTAGATAGCCTAAAGGGAAAACTTCAATTGGGTATCCCAATTCCTCTGATTCTCAATGATGGTCTTCTCTAGCACTCTCACCACTATTTTTTTTTTAGGACTCAGCTAAGCCGTTACCTTGAGGATAATCAGTAGTGGAGTGTCTGATGATGATATTGAATTTGTGGCAGAAGCTGGTGAATTTTGTAGATTTAAAGACTTGATCATTATCATTGATAATTTTTATAGGACAACCAAAGCGAGATAATATGTTCTCCTCCATAAACTTGATTACCACTGAGTCTGTGGCATTTCTGGTTGGGATGGCCTCTACCCACTTGGTGAAATAATATGTGGTCATTAATATCCACTTGTGTTGGCCACTAGAAGGTGGGTTTATTTCTCCTATGAAGTCTAGTCCCCACTGTCTGAAGGGTTCTTCCACATGCACTGGAATTAGGGGGAGAGGAGAAAGTTTTTGTCTCTCAGCGAACACTTGGCACTTCTGACATGACCTGACCTAGGAATGAACATTTCCCAACAGTGTAGGCCAGTAGAATCTTGCCTTGAGGATTTTGTGAGGTGTGGTATTCCAGCTGTACTGACCCCCACAAACTCCTCCATGAAATTCCTCAATCACTTTATGAGTTTTTCCTTCTACCAAACATAATAGCGAAACACCCACCAGGTCCTTCCAGTACAGTTGACCAATGGATATGATATACTTTTGAGTTTGTAGTCTCATAGTTATGTATTTGGATTTATCTAGCCCTAGTGGGCACCTCATGAATAAGAGATAATGGATGATATTCGTATACCAAGGTGATCCCTCATATTTAGCATGGATATTTTGAGTTGATGTTTTAATCTCGTTATGTTGAACCTTGTTCTGCCTTCCTCTGTTATCAGGTTTATCCCTAAAATTTGGCAATTAGATTCTGATAAAACCTTGTCCGACCCCTAGCATTTTATGAGATTAGTAGGCTTTATGTCTAACTCATCTGCTTGTATCTTTGTTATCCACCTACCCCTTTTTCCTTCACTATCTCCTTGCATAAGGATGTCCTTGACCACTATCATTGGGACAAATATTATGATTTCTTATTGTAGCACGTACACTCGAAATGCCTTCAAAGCCTTGACTAATGCATAGGCTTGTTTCTCCAAGATGTTATATTTCAGCCCAACATCCCTCGATACTTGGCTAAAGAAGGTGATGGGCTATTCATAACCATCTTTATTCTTTTGTAGCATAATTGCGGCAATAGTATGCGAAGAAGCAAAATAAAAGATATAGAAAGGCATTGAGTAGTCAGGGTTGACTAGTACCAGTGCTTCGACCAAAGCTTCCTTAATTCTAGTAAAAGAATCTTGGGGGGCAGGGCTCCACTTGATTTCATTTTCCTTTTTTAGCATATCTGTAATACCCTTCACTATTTCTGCATAGTTGGGTATGAACCTCCTCAAGAAATTGATTCTCCCCAAAAAGGCTTGGACCTCTTTGTTATTTTGGGGTAGAGGAATGTGACTGATAGCCTCGACTCGCTTAGGATCAATTTTCACTCCTTCTTGCGCTACTATGTTTCCTAGTAGCTTCCCCTCACTCAAGGAAAATTGAGATTTCTTAGGGTTCAAAGATAGTCCATACCTCCTGCACTTCTCGAAGGTGAGCTTCAAGTGGAGGATGTGTTCTTCATCAGTCTTAGAGAAGACTGTGATATCGTCCAAATACACCACTACGAACCTATCTTTCTACCCTACAAAATCTATATCCATATCTCTCTGAAGCGTGGCCCCTACTTTAATAAGATCGAAGGGCATGCAAGCATACATGAAAGTTCCCCAAGGGGTCGTGAAAGCAGTCTTGTTCTGATCATCAGGGTGGACTACCACTTGGTTTTAACCAGAGAACCCATCCATTATGGACATCCTGACTAACTCAACCACCTTCTGCAATATGTAATCCATCTTAGGCAGGGGTTAGTTGTGTTTTAACTATGCCCTGTTAAGGTTTCGAAAATCTACGCATAGCCTTATTTCTCCATTCTTTTTTCGGACTGGGACTAAGTTGGCAACCCACTCTGAGTACCTTAAAGACACTATGATTTTAGCCTGTAGAATTTTCCTCACTTCTTTTTCAATGGAGGGGAATAAGAGTGGATTAATCTTCCTGAGCTTCTTCCTGAGATTTAAGTATCTTTGTTTATATTGCAGGGGGATTTCTTTTGATAGTATGACGATATGTGGTTCATCCTTTGAGTCATTCTACTTGTTTGTCCATGTCCAGAGCCATTGGTTTGGAGGCTACATAATCCTTGTTATACAATATTTCCAGTGGGAATAGCCCACAAGGGATGGTATTCCCTTTCAGTTGTAGAATTTTATGTCCAGCCACTGTGTCTTCCCACGAAGTGGGTTCTTGATCTGCCTTTTTTCCTCTCCTTGCTCAATGGTTGAGTTAGCAAACTCTCCAACTACTTTTATAAATCTTTTTATCTACTCATCGTCCTCGAATACCTGCCATTGCTTGACATTATTAGGTATAGAGGGTATGTATTTTACCTCCACCTCGTACGTGAGAAGTGGATTTTGAAGGGGTTTGAAATTGCTTGCTGCTACAACAAGGGAATACACCATTATGTTTCCTTCTCTTGGCAAAAATTGGATATTAAAGGCCAGGAATAAGTTATCAATCAAATCCCATACTTCATTCTGGTAAGTCCTCAATCTAGGGTGTTTAGCCTGGCATTGATTTCTGATCTGGTTTACAATTAGCTCGGAGTCTCCATGCACAGTTAAGCATGCAATATTCATATTCCTTGTTGTTTGTAGCTCAAGGATCAATGTTTCATACTCTACCACGTTGTTGGTTTCCTCAAACTCCAACTTGAATGAGAGGGGTATCAAGCTGCCCTTAGGAGATACCAACAATACTCCTGCTCCATTTCCCTCTTTGGAATTCGCTCCGTCAAAGTATAATTTCCACACTTTGTTTTCATCTTTGTGCTGGTGTTCTAACTGCATTGTTAGGTGTACAGGTGTTTCTTCTAATATGGTATCATCTTATTCTAGGAACAGGTAGGAGAGGTCGCTTTATTTTCCATACACTGGAGAGTTTTTAGAACCTTCAAATGGGTCATATTTTTTACAAATATGGACTCTCTATAAAACCTCCTTTCTTCGCCTCCAAAAGTGGGAATAGTGGCATAACTTAGATCTAATTTTATAAATCCCCCCACCTTGGAACCCCAAGGCCTAGATAGGAGCATGCCGAATCGAGGGGTAATATCTGCCACTACGATGTCCATCACTATGCCCTTCACTGAGATCTGAGCTAGGTTTACCACCAAATATTTTATCATTCCCAAGCATTTGACCCTCTTAAAGTCAATGGAGTATAAGTCCTTGTAGGGTCTGGTGATCTGCAAGCCAAGTTGGTCCATCACGACTAAGGGCATGAGGTTATGCAAGGCTCCGGAGTCCAACATGCAGTTATGGAATAAGAGGTCATGGATTACCAGGGTCACATAGAAGGGTGCAATGGAAGGATCAATTTCTTCAACATGAGGCCGAAAAACAAACATTGGTCTTTCTTCTTGAAGGTTTAAACAATCATGGGCCAGTGTTGAGGTGGATAGAAGCATGAATTGAGAGACTCGAGCATTATAAGTGGGTTGCTTTAGAAGTTCAATTAGAGGAACATGAATTTTTACCTTTTCGAGTTCCTCTTGAAGATTGAATGTAGGTTTTCCTTTTTCTACACCTCCTAGATTTTCTTCTCTTTCCTTATCACTGGTATTTTTTATCAGAACAAGTGCCTTTCTTTCTGTGTGTTCCTCAGAGCTATTGCAATCCTTATTTGAGGAAACTTTTACCTTGGATGCGTAAGGATTCAGCTTACCTTTCCCTTTATCTAGAATTGGGGAATATCTTGGGGAGAATCTCTCGACCTCTTTCCTGAAGATCTTAGATCATACCTTTGGTGTAGTTGTTCTTGCATGAAATCTGAAAATTGTTTACAATAATCACCTATGTCCTCCTCATTTGATGTTGCTTCTCTATCATGACTTGTCTCCTGGTGGGCCATATTTTCATGTTCTTCTTCATAGAAAGAGGAATATAAGTTTCCCTCCATCTCATGTGTATTTGATGATTGTTCATCGGGATCATCTTCTAAATACATAGGATGAGGGATCTGATCAAGTTGGTCCTTTCTTTCACTTGGAAGTATCTGCAATGGTGGCCTTCTGTACTCTGAGTTATAACCCCTCGGTTGTTACCTTGAGCATTCGGTTCCGGGAGACTCTTGTTCTCCAACTCAAGTTTCACCACCTTATGCGATAAACTCTTGATGAGTTTATCCATTTTTTCCCACTTTAGATATAGTGACTCTTTAGCTTGACCAGAGAAGGATGTTTCTTCTTTCCCCTTTTTCTTCTCAGTAGGCTCATCCTTACCTCTTAACTTCCCTGCCGAGGTGAAATTTTCTTCTACCTCAGGAGCATCAACTTGGAGTTTATCCAAAGTGAGAGACTTCCTTTCTCTTAGGGTAAAATCAAAGTTTGATTCAAAGGCTCCCACAAAAACTACGCGAGCAACAACTTAAGGAGGCTTTATCTCACCAAGAAGGTTATTATACTACTTATTGAACCTTTTCCTGAATTCTAACATATCCTTTTCTGGCTTCTTCCTTATATCATTGAACTCTGTGAGGACATACTCATGATTTCTCTTTTCAACCCACTTTTGTGTGAAAGAGTTTTTTAGTTCCTCCCAGGTAATGATGGAGGCATTAGGTAGGGCTTTAAACCATTTTCTGGCTTCTCCATCACGGGATTGAAAAAGAGTCTCAGGACCACATCCAGTTGTTCTACATTTACATTCTCAACAAAAGCACAGAAGGTTTCAATGTGTCTTTGTGTAGTGTTTTCATCCTCCCCATTGAACTTAGGCAAAAGATTTAGGTAGTCTTGAGGCATAGAACTTAGGGGTTGAGGTGAATCAAGAGGGGCATATTTATTCAGTAAAAAACCCAAAACAACCATCTAAATTAATGGAGGGGGGTTGATATTTTCTGGAGGAACTTGGGCCAAGACCACAGTGGTTGGAGTGGCTATATTGAGCTCAGGGCTTGTAAGGATCTTAGGAGTAAATTATCAATAGTGAATGACAGTGGGTTGGGAGCTGGATGAGGAAGCTTCAAAGAATGATGAGACAGTAGCATAGGTAGTAGGAATTTTCTCCTTCCAGGCTGTCCTAAAAATTAATTTCTCTGGGTCAGATACAGATGGGGTTTTCTGCTGAGAGGTATCTGAGCGAGTGTGAGGCTTCCTAAAAGCCAGGATGATAGTGATAATGGGATGTGTTGAGTCGCCAAGGTGATGAGGGTGCAATAAAAACATCTTTGCTCACCTACACAAAGAGTACTTAATTTGTCATATCCCAAGGGAAAAATCCTTCAATAAGTTCCCTGGCTGCGATGCCAAAATATGTTGTCGCTTCCAGAGACAACCTCATATTTCTTACAAGACTAGTGCCTGGAACATCTATATTTTGTGTGTCTCATATGATTCTCAGGAAACTGGAAACATCACATATATTTTTGTATATACATATTCATATATATAATAAACAAAATGGGTATGTTCATTCATCTAAAGGCGTAAGACATGTATTTTTGGTACTTCTTCACATATACAACTCACATAAATATATGTATAAACTAGTGGAGGCTGAGTAGTTCAAGGACCTACAGTTTAATAAGCTTTGGCAAAGCAATGAGAGAGGATAAGGAGATAGAGTAACTCACCACATAGAGATTGAAGCGTCATGAATTCTACACTTATCGCGTAGAGCTTGAAGCATCATGAATTCTACACTTATCACATAGAGCTTGAAGCCTCCAGAATTCTACACTTATCGCATAGAGCTTGAAGCCTCCAAAATTCTACACTTATCTGAATTAAAGGTAGACATAATGGATGAAATAGGATGGGTGTGATCATTCATGGAGTGCAATTTTAAAGATATAATATCAAAGATCCATACAGGCACATGCATTAACAAGTCAATACAAATGAATCTGTAAGAACATATGAAACATTTCTAGCAGCTATGATTACATGAATTCAGAGAGGAAACATGAACAAAATGGAATTTAATAGAGGGGTAACATATTGTAGTACCCTAAGGAGGAATCACCACCATTCCCTTAATATTCTAAAAGATGCATATCATAAAGTCATACAGTCTCGAAAATAACATGTAGTTCTTTATTTAGGATTTTGAACCTTTGTGAAGTGTTTCTTCCCACTATTTATCTGGAGAGGGGATCAATGAAAATTAATTACAACAAAATATCTCAGTAGAGCCTCATCTGTTAGATCGGCTAGTTGTCTCGTCCTGGGATGGCTCAGTGGCCCAAAAATGACTACAAAAGATTAATTTCTTCATTAAATGGCGACACATTACAGGACAACAAAACGATTCAACAATCGGATGAAAGCACCAAAAAAATATCTCCATGCCCATCCATGGGATCGCCTTTGCTTCGGGTTGTTGCTTGCCCAAGGTCTGGCCTCTTGTGTCACTCAGCTGAGTCTTGTCGTTTTTGCCTTTACTGCTCGAATCATTCATTCTCTAGAACTTGGAGCAGTCAACTATGAGTTTAATGCCACAGTACAGAAGAAGAGGTTGTTTGGGCAGTACTTTGTCTCCCCCCTACATGGAGCACCATGTTGGATCATCAAGTCCTCTCAAGCTTCCATGTCTTCATTTACTTTGTCAGTGTTGGCCTTGATTTCATGTCACAAGGGGCCTTACAGGGTCAGCCCATGCCGATTTTTGAATGCTCTGTCTCCTTTCTTAAATGCCTTAGTTATCGACTCACCGTGCCTTTAAAGTTTTGCATTACCTCATCGCGGAGCTATGGCATCAGGATTTCCCATTAAAATTCCTTATGGGATGGGGCATTCTGATCCACTTTAGCTCCTTTTTCTTCATGTGACCGGGGGCTATGACCAGGCACTTATTCATCGGGCACTAGGGCCTTTGGACTCCCCTCCGGGGGTCTTTTTTCTTTGTTACATGGAATTCAACATATCGGTGATTTCTGATGTTCGCCTTTGGTACCTCCTCCCAACATTGCGATCTCGATGCGCGATGCAGTCTGGCCCACTTGGAAAAAGGATAAGGGAGGGTCTGCGCCCTCTATAGCTTGTGACCTTCGAACGCCGATTGGGCCCACCCGAGATATTGCAATCAGTGATTTCATAACATCGCCTTTGTTTTCACCCTTAGATACTTGTGATCGCCGATATGTGGGATCATCTGTTCTGCTTAGCTCTTAGTTCTTGGCTCTCCCTGTGACCACTGGCTAGCCCCTTTATCGGAGATCCTTTCTCGGCGGATCACAATCGGGGTTTTAACCCTGATGTAATAACAAGCCTCAACCTGCAAATGCCGATTTGCAATCTCCGATGTGACATCATCCTCTACCATGTGGCACTTCCTGAGTGGTGACATGTGTCAACCGAATATGCCCTCTTTGGACCCTTGAAAATCCCAGATCTGCATGCCACGTGTCCTCTGTACTGCCACATCATGATGACATCAACGTCGTTATGTATTTACCCGACCTAATAATATTCTGACATGTAGCCTCCTGGAGGAAAGAGAAAAGAGCCCACCTGCCTCTGGCTTTTCTTTGATTTCCTTTCTTAGATGTTTTCAGCCCTTTCCCGGTGATTTGTACTATTGGATTAAATCTCAACACTTTTAATCACAATTGAAAATTTGGAAGGGTGTCATTTGTTTTATCACCAATTGCGATGCATCGATCTTACACTGTTGCGATCGCCGACATGCCATGTGACTAGAACCTCAGATATTTGTGATCGCTGATATGGGAGATCACTAGAACCTTAGATATTTGTGATCGCTGATATGCGGGACTGATGGAACCTCCGATTTGCCACGCTACCTGACCTGCCAATACATGGCCTCTGATATATCGGGCACCTAACCTGCGATGTGTCGATATGACATGTGCCATGGACCCCCTAATGAGCCTTGGTATTGCAACAAGAATGCTGCAACTCCCAAGGCTACCGACTTTAATTATCAACCCAGGGTTCGTACAAACTTAAGAGGTATCGATACTATATGTGTATCATAAAATGTGTCCTTCCTTTGCTGTCATGATGTAATGGAGTGCATGTATTGAAGTCAAATCCTAAATTTATTGCAAAAATTGAAATGTTCGAAATGGAACCTTAACCTATTGCAAGAAAGAAAGTACAAGGAAAGAAGCCTATTCTAATTGCATAAAGATCATGAACTAAATGTAAAAGAAACCTAGCTTAACCCTATTTATCACATGTGATGATTTAAACTAACTGAGCAAGAAATTTGATCTAGAGATTACTAACTATTGTGTGCATGTGTAAATATCAAAGAACTCATTTTTTAAATATTTTTTCTTTATAAATGCAAATGCTAATCTTTCCTTGATCTTTGGCAGGGGAGACAAGTGTGGAGCAAGAGGGTTAAAATGGTCTTGATGGAATGGAGGTCAAGTAGAGGCCTAATCCCAACTTCAATGATGGTTTTTCTCAATTCAGTCTCAATACAAGCTTTCCTACACGATCTGAATTTCCTACAAGATGCTACAGTGATTTCCTACAGGATCCCCTGATTTACTACGGGATGTTACAGATTTACTATATGAAATTATAATTCATCGAATGACCAATCAAATCAAACCCAAATTGGATGGGACACATTTTTTTATTGAATAGAATGTCTTATGTCTCCATTCCAAGTGGAATCACTCAAAAATACCTCTGTTAACCCATGCTAAAAAATAGAAAAACATTACTAGTCGAAAATCTAGAAATTCGAGAACTAGTGAGCTAGTAAATCTAAAAAATTCCTAACCTAATTAAGTGCAAATGTAGTGGGGTAATTTTTGTTGTGAACTAGAATTTTTTTTTGATCTAATGCAAGTGGAACCAACTCAATTGAAGCTCGTTAGCACGCTCTAAAAAATAGCATAAAATTATTGTTCTTTTCCATAGAGGAGTTCTAGAAATCTAGATTTGGGAATAAGATGACTAATCCAAGCATCTCAATGATTACTATGAACTTCCAAAGCTTTTCCAAGGATGAAATAATGTTTGAAATCCTGCAAAAGAACTTACATTAACCATTTAACTCAATCCTACAACAAGAAATCATTAATACTAAATGCAGAAGTAGAAAGAAATAAAAACAAGAGATGCATGTGAATAAGAAGTGAAAAGAAGGAAAGAAAATGATACAAAAGGGCTCTGAGGCTCCTGGGATGGCCAAGCCCAAGGAAACTCAAAGACCTATAGAGGAGAACAAGATTTATAAGTTGAACATGACACCAATCTTCATTATTTTCATCAATAGAATTACATCTCTGCAAGAAAATACAATGGAGCTGCAAAAATACAAGCTCTCTCCACAATAACACTAATGAAAATTTCCCCTTAGAGGAAAATTCGACTTGGTACTTATAAAAAATGATTAGGAATCATTCCCCATGAATGGAGGAATTTTTCCCACCAAAATCCCTTGATTAGTGGATCTGGTCCCCAATACTAGGAATCTGCATTAAATGGCAGGGAACGCATTCCTAGATCTTCTCAATCATTGGAGTTCCACAATCTATGCCATAATTCCATAATATCTTTTTGATTTATTATTTATTATTGATCCTCCTGTAGTAGGGAACAAGTCCCTAAATTATCTTCTCCTCCAAATCTTCATAATATGCCCAACATTTTCATAATATTCCACAAAAATAAATAATATTAGGCACAAATATCCAATTATTCATAAACCTTCCTAATGAACATATTAAAGTTAAAAATAAATAATCTAATGCAAAAAGAGAGGTTTAATGTGTTGAAGGATGGTCATAAGCCTTAAATTATTGTTTGATTTAGAAGTATGAGCCTTAATTTATGTCTAATTTAGAGGCCCATCACCCCCGATCGTCGATATGCGCTATCGGAGCTCGAATACACGAAGCATAGATTGCCTCATCGCTTGACATGCCGATTTGTGATATTCTCTCAGACATCCGATCTGCGATAAGCCGATATCGGCGATCACTGATTTCTGATTGTTGATGCACTCCCCTGCTTCTACTTTAGAAAACTCTTATTTGTGGGATCTGGGATTAAACTTAAACATTTTTCTTTGCTTTTTGATTTTCAAGGGTAACTTTCAACCTGTACTAACTTTTGATTCTAGAGTCCATTTGGGGAGTTCCATATACCATTGGAAAGCTAGTTATGAGCATTATCCATTGGATGGTGTATGATTTAGCTTTGAGTGTTTCTATGGCTTGGAAGCTAGCTCCAAACATATTTTTTCTTTTTCCCTCTTTGTACAACTGGAACTCTCTTTTCAGAAGGTGACAACAAGAACTATGACCTCAAAACAATAAGTATAGCCTCAAAAACTTATATTTTTGCATGAAAACTTCAAAATCAACCCATTAATTGAAAATTATTTCCTTAATAATGTTCATTTTCTTTTCATAATTAAAATTACAACGTTTTGCAATCGTTGCCTTAAAATCATATAAAATTTCTAAAAAAAAACTTACATTAATCCTCAAATGTAAAAGTAATACTACTAGCAACACTCATTTTCTTCAAAATTAAAATTATTATTATTATTATATAATTATAATCTTAACCATTGGTATCATTGCAATCGCTTAAAATGAATGACATAATAATTTTTTTAATTGGCTCTAATAAATGAGTACTATGTTACAAACAAAATATTAAAATCGAACTTAAAACTAACACGCATTTAGGAATTGTTTATCACTCAAAGTACCTTTGTGTTTTTAGGATTGAAATTTTAAAACTTTTAAATTCATTCTCATATAGACTTATCACCCGTATCACTATTTTTTTTTCAAATACTTTTTAACGTTGTAGGCTAACAATTATGCTTTTTTACCCTGAAAGTTATGGAAATTTCGGCCATATTTTGAAAAAATCCGCTAGAGATTTTTGTAAATCCAAGTAAAAGCCGTCAAAATTCCTAATTTTAGGTGCCCTAGAAGTTTTTGATAGTGTTGAATCCATTTCCACCATCAAAAAAATGATTCAAACACTGCTTCTACAAGATTTTTGAAATTTGTTTGCCCAGATTGCGGCCACTTTTGGTCATCCGGGCAATTCCTCCGCCTCCATAGACAACTCCCTTTTTAACCACATTTCCAATCAAAATATCAATAATGGTCTGACAATATGTAATGAATTCTAAATATCTTTGTATGCATAGTCATATCAACGCAAATGATTACATTGAAAGGATCTCAAAGATAATTGGTGGTCAAAATTCATGTGCATTTTGTTGCGACGGATAAAGGAAATAAGAGGATAACACCTTTTGTCTTTGGCTACGTCATTGTTGTTATTCATGCACCAATCATAATTATGAAGATATGTGATGATGCTTTGACATCTCATTAAAAAAATATTTAATACAATTAAATAGCTTTAGCTAAAAAGAAGAACAAAAGTTAAACTTATAAATATTGTTTAATAATAATAATTTATTTTTAAGATCATGGTTAAGTTAGATGCTAAATTGGTGTATGAGACCTCTTGCTTGTGGGACAAGATACCTACTTTTAGCAATAATTTGACTGCTAAAGTCTGCAGAGGTGTACATGCTCTACCTCCTATTTTTGAACTTATAACCTTTTAGAAGAAAACAAATGCTCTTAACCATTAGACCCACTCAAATTATACATATTTTATTTCTTATTTTATAAACAACAATTTTTATTTTTTCATTTTTCTCCTTGTTTCAATATCAATTCATCTTTCTAAAAGATAAATACACATTATTTGTGTCTAAACTAAAAATCTTAAAATTATTAATTTCATACAACACAAAAAAATTTATCCAAAATAAATTTTAATTATATGTATATTTGAAAATATTAATTATAGAGGTGGAAAGTGTATGAGGGGTTATTTATAGCCCCAGGGAAACAAAATTGTACTCTTATGTCTAGAGTCTTAGAATAACATGAAATAAGGTGGCTAAAGTGTATCCTATGTTACAAAGGCTAAACCTTGTAAAAGGTCTCAATGTTCGTGAGACAATGGTGATCAAAGATTCATCCTTAGTTGTTAGGTCCTTCATTTTCGATCTTTCCTCACTAACCACCAATTAGACTCAATTTTGGAAAGAATAAGGTAGCAAAAACCTTGGACTCGATCTCTTTCTTCCATGTCCTAAGAGAACAAAACTTGGAGGCAAATTGACTAGCCAATCAAGAAAGAAAAAGAAAAATGGGGTGTATTAAAATCAGTCGTGAGGATTATGACCAACCAATACCTTAATCATCATACCCACTTAACAAATTCGGTGGTATCAAATTGACATTGGATCATTGCATGAACATTTATGATGGCTGAGTGTGGATTTGGTCAATAATACCACTCCATTCCCCTCTCACACTCACACTTTTCTCCATTCCTACATATGACTTCTCCATCATAGAACGATAGGACAAACACAGGTGGGATAGAATTTATGGCTCATAGAGATAAGCAGTGTCAATTTTTTACACTGAGCTTGGCTGGAAAGATTATGTACCTAATGAAATTTCAGGCATATGTCACTCTACTCACTTGTTTTCCCCTCATCCTCCTCTTAGGTTTAGCTCTCTCTACAAAGGGGGTCTCACCTATGTGGCTTCTCTTTCTTAGTTGGAGTTACCTAGAACCCCTAACTACTGCAATTCTTTGAAAAATTACAATTTTTCCCTTATATTATTTCTGGTGTCAATTACGCTCTTGAAGAATTCATTCTCAACATTAGAGGGGAAAATTAGTTAAAGGATCTTTGGGCCTCAAATTATTCCCTTCCACCTTGGAGACTATTAACACCTAAAATTATTACAAAGTATAGGGGAGTCACTATTTTGTGACTTTAACTTCCTCACAAGAATGGACTACAAAGATATCAAAGTGATGAGACAAGCTATGACTTAGTATGAAGACATCATCAAAAGTTTAAATAGTGAGATATAAGATTTTTTTTTTGTTTCAAATCGTGGCATTGGAGAAAAATTCCTTTCATCAACATGAAGAGCCATGACAAATTAAATTGTGATGGTTATTCTTGTTCAACAAGCTTGGTGCACCTTGACCTTGGATTCAAAACATAGAGACCTAAATATTTTTCTACTCAAAAATTCCCCTCTGCATCATACACTCCCTCTACCAAGGGGACAAATGCTTAGCACTTCCATTACACAACTAAAGGTGACATGCAGGGAGCATTATGACTATGATCGATAATAGAAGGCTCCTCATTAGTAATGAGCTTCTCTCTCACAAATAAAAAATTGAAATTATAGAAATTGTCCATTGTTAAAAATCATAGAAAACTCCATAGCAATAGATAATAAACAAAAATTGGACAAAAAGCCTTCCAAGTTTGTTGCACGATGTATTGTGGCCTTTTTTCTATAATAGATATTCCCCAATTATATATATATATAATGCTAATGTTAAATAATAGATAAGCATAATTACAATTACAAAAAATGATCACTTAGTGGATATATGAGAAAATAGATATGCCTTTAAGACTTATACAAATAAAAACTTAAATTAATTTTAATTAAAATTTAAATATAAATTAAAAACGAACTTTTATTTTTAGTCAACCAAACTCATAATATGCGCACCATGGATTTATGTTGTATTTAGCGGCATCTCATCTGCTCCCCAGTCTGAAGTCAATGAGTTTGGCGATATTCATTATCCGATGTTTCTTTCGAGCGACTCAAAAGGAATTGCAAGTGGGAACAATTCAAATGCTCTCGTTTACTACTCGTTTAAGGAAACAGAGTGTTCCTTGTTTCAGCATTGAACAGCGTCGCTTTCTGGAATATTGATTTGTTGAACATCAACCCCTCATTGGGCTCACTACTCTCAATAAACATCTCCACCTTGAACCTTCCTTATTCTCAAGGTTGTAAGCTATGCCAAGTGTAGGCATTGCATTATACGTTTATTATGAAACTTAACCAAACCAAAGCATTTGACACAAACATGAAATGTTTCCCTATTAATGTTAAGTCCATAAGACCATTCAACTAGCATCTAATTGAAATTCAAAGCCTTTTATCCTAATTTTTAGTAAGAATCTGAAATTCATACTCTTTTGCCTGCAATAAGAGGTAGAAACCAAAACATTGGATAAAAAATTGTTTGATTCTATATTTATGTTCAAACATAGGTTAAAATAGCCAAAGCGGTGTTGGTCAAAAGAATTTAATGTTAAGTCAACGCCATGGGATCGCTATAGTCCCTGCCTTGCCATCGGAGGGGACTAAAAAGAGGTGCTCAACTTTTCTAATATTGATTTATTTCATGTATTCCAGGAGAATAATCAAGTTGTGGATTATATTGCTAATAAATCCACTTTCTTAAAAGGAGTTCTTAGCATCAATAAGAATTAGGTTAGTCCACCCATTCCATGGTATCACTATGAAATATAAGCCACGAATCAAACATTGAAAATGTCACATGGATCAACATGTGGCCATGAGACCATATTATCATAGGGTAGTTATGAAATGAGATTAGGGGATCCTTGTCACATGGCCTTAGTTATGCAATCACATAATTATGAACTTGGGAGTGGTGTATCCCTTTCGTCACAATGCAATTAAGACATATCAAATGGCATCGCAAAGGAAGAAACATTGGTTTGCAAGATTGCTAACAAGGTATGTTTTTTTGTGGGGGGTTTTATTTCTTAGTTTATTGCTTCAAATTTTAAGTGAGCCTCCTCCTATGGCATACATGTTGGGAGAACTCTTAATTTCTAAGTTTGGCTCTTCATTAGGAAGTTCTATTAGTTTAATTTTATTTCAATTTGTGTGTGTTCCTACTCTATTATATCAAAATGGTGTATTTGTGATTAGTTCATGGTTATGGGAAAGCACATACCTATTTTTAGTTTCCTAGTTATGGGCGGTGTTATTTCCATTATGCTTCATAGTTTGTTTTCATATTATTATTTTACAAGTAGGTTTATTATTTAGGTCTATTGTGAATGCTACCAATTTTCTTTGATTTGGTACTTTCAAATTACGTCTCCTCTCTTTGGCATGTCAATCTCTGCTAAGTATGGGCATAGCTTGTTTTGTGGTGTTCTCTCTCTTGCCTCGTAATTTATTATTGAAAACTAAGGGACATTAGAAGGGATCTTAGTAACCATGAGGAAACCATCTATGCCATCAAGGCATCAATTCTCTTAGCAATTACAAATATTCATGAGAATGAGGAGGACGGAGTTACTAAAGTTGCAACAATTATTGGAACACTTATATAGTAGAAGCATCAAAACAATAACCTAGAAGCAGAGTGCATTCTGCTTTGGACCATGGTGGTTAACATGAGCAAGGGAGATCATTGGAGAGCACATAGCTCTAGTTTATAAACTCAAGTTGTGGCAAGTTAAATGAGGAAGAAACTATGAAATAAATTGATTTAGATTGGATCATTATATTGTTTGTCATCCATCTCAATGTTTCAAGAGTGGAAAAAGTGGAGGAATCAACTCTCGGGACCATTTTTACCAGCGGGACCTAGTTTGGAAAATTATGGTCTGAAACCTTCCGGTAGCATTTTAAGGCATCAAATGATGTCTTTTAGGGGTAAGACTTTATAGCGACACATTTTTCCCTCTTCTACACATAGATATCTTTTCAACAACATAAGAATTGTGTCAATCAAAGTCTATATTTGAAATTTATGTCACTCATAAGTTGGCCTTCCTATTTTCACCACCATAATTCGAGATGATGACATGTTAGCCCCCATCGTTCATGAAAAAGGGGCTAGCCACATGACTATGATTTAGAAGACTCTAGAAGATTTTATATTGTAACTCTGGTTAAGAGTTGAAGTAGTCAGACCTAACCACTTGCAGGTTATTGGGTTGTGTTATAACCAAGCCACTAGGAGGAAAAGGGGTTCCATTCTTTCAAGTACATTTGCTCCATAGCTAAGCAAAAATAGCCAAGAGGGATAGGCGGTAGAGAAAACGAAGATGATTTTTTCACTATAGTAGTCCACGGGCCACATGTCATACTTCTTTGTACTCGCAACCATATTTTATTTCAGAAAAAGAGAGCAGAGTGACCTCACCTTCTAGCTTTGTTTTTCTCCCGAAAGGGTTTCCTAGGTCATATGATGTGTCAAATGTGTTTGTGAACTTTTATTTTACCACTCTCTATTTTCTGCATAATCTTAATTCGCATGCATACGCTTTTAACAATAATCTACAGACCTATATATATAAGGAGATATAAAAATATAATAGCGTATATTTTGGAACTTTTAAATATAATTTTATCAAACCTGTTGTGATGAACTATCGAGTGGCCAATGGAATATCCACAACAGTTTATGGATCACCGTTGTATCACATCATGGAAATTGAGTAGTCGGTTCTAGAACTAGGAAATGTAACACTAAAAGAAGTAACAACTAAACATGTCTTCTATTATTTTTTATGAATTGTAAAATTATTATATTATCAAGTTTATTTTATAGAACATATACATTTCACAAAGACTAAGTAGTTTTTCCTTTTGGCATTATTAGGTTAAATTATTGGCTTACAGAGAACATATATTTTTTCTATTGTTAAACATTTTGAATCATTTTTAGTTGTACTCTCTTTGCAACTTCACTATAATGTTTTTTTATTAATATATATCTCCCATTTATTGTAAAAAAATATTATTTAAAATAAAAGGTAAGATTTGAGTGCACTTTAGTACATTAGACTATTAAACACATGATGTGTAAACATGCAATTATTTTCCTTAATTATTTTTTAAAGTAAAAATGATGTGTAAACATGTCATTATTTTCCTTAATTATTTTTTAAAGTAAGTTGTGTCGAAGTTTGTGAAACATCCAATGTTTCAAGCGGACACTTCACCCAATCTCAAGGATAAAAACACTTTCATAGTTATAAGATGAGAGCTAGAAAAGAGAATTTAAAGAAAGGAAGGAAATAATAATCATCGGAAAAATTTATTAAATAAGTAGATGTG
The DNA here is from genome assembly GCA_000404065.3 of Pinus taeda. Lineage (NCBI taxonomy): Eukaryota > Viridiplantae > Streptophyta > Pinopsida > Pinales > Pinaceae > Pinus > Pinus taeda. The sequence goes on along the minus strand of APFE030289309.1, from coordinate 105,262 downwards.
CATTGGAGAAATAAAATATAAATGATGGAGATAAAGAGTTTTAAATACAACTTTCACGTATAAAAATAAAAACAAAAAATTTAAAAGATACATGTTGCACAAAATTATAATTAATAAATAAATAATATAAGTGGAAAACCATTGGGAGGAAAATAATGAATTAGTATCATTTCTTTATATAAAATATAGAGGACGGATTGGGATTAGAGAAATCCTTAAGAGAGAGGGAGTTGAGACACAATTTTTGAAAAGAAATAGATTACATCTTAAACATGAATGGGAAACTAAAATGACAAATAAATGGTGATTGGATGGAGAGTGTAGAAAACATGAAGATGTATTTTTTAAAATATTGACAACTTTTAAAAACGTAAATGAGAAATTAAACTCAAAGACAAGAATTAAATGAACAAGGGAGGTTGTGAAGCAGCAAGTCCTTGCTCATGAATAGTGGGTTTAGATTGACAATAATTCAATCTAATGACTGGTAGATCTTCCCCTAAGCCTTTTTCGATTAAGATATCTCAGAGTGATCTGCGTTTTCCTATCATGGTTTTTCATAATTCCTAACAGATTAGAGTAGGAATGATTTTATGAGGTTGGAAAAAACAATTTGATCTACACGGTTTATATTAAAAATTTCATAAAAGCCAAATTTCTTCTCTTGAAGAACAAATTCCAACGAAAGATTATAACAGTACGGAATTTTTTTGGAAAAATAAAAATAAACACTCCATTAAGGCAACTTCTTTTTTTGGTAAGCAATAAATGCAATAATTAATAATTAAATTCCCATTAATTCTTTCTTTTACAATGTTAGTTATGTAAGGAGTTGTCTATAATGCGACTTTTTGGAGATTCCGGTGACGGAATCCGGTGGAAGAAATGAGGTTAAATCTTGATTTTTAGCAGTTAAAATGGTTTTTTAACTGCATATTTGGATTCAGCTACCTGGAAAACCCTGGGAGCCATTGATTGTGCAGAAACTAGCTATCAAACTTGGGATTCCAATGAATTGCTGCCGGATTTTACCGGAAAAATCTGCCAGAAAAGCTTTCAAAAAGTCGCGTTATAGACTACTGCGTTATGTAATCTCGATTGCATGACTTAATATTTAGGAGCACTAAAATGTTAATTATCTCACAAATGTGTGATTGTTAAGAAGATAATTAGGAAGTATGGATGTTGGAAATATGATTTTAAAAAATATCTCCCAATATACAAGAACATTATCATTCCTTGGTATTTCATAGTATTGTGGTGTATTAATTTAAAAATTCTAACTCCTCTGCATAAAACGCAGTAATTTAAAAATTCTAACTTCTCTCCATAAAACATGGATGTGTGAATAACTTAAGAAAATTTGTAAGCATGGATGTTTGACCCAAGAATTATCTCTCTTTTTTTGCTAATGCAAGAGTCAGACCTTCTATTCATTAATCACAAAATAAAGTACAGAGAGTAGTACAAAATTCTCAGACTCTGAGAAAAAAGGGAAACTGCCAAACAGCTTAACTCTGCCCCTAACTTTACACTTAACTATCCTCCAAAGTAGAAAATAAGAAGATGGATTTGGACCAAGAAGAACCCCTAAATAAGCACTAGTAACAGCCTAAAACCCGCCCGAAAGCGTAGAAATGGGTTCTTAAGCCCGGGAGGAGAACCTCTTGTTCCCAGACGAACACCGTCACCGAGTAATGAGTCCTACCTCTTTTAATCACGACCGTAGGACTTGTCCAAATGATCCGACAGTTATAGATCCAATCTGTCGGAAAAAACCGCCCGCCAAAAACCAAACAATCTGCATTGTAGAAACGCCTTAAGAGATCTGACGATGGAGAAGGATATCGCACCTGCCAACTAACTCGGAAGTTAGCGTGCGATAAAGGTGGTAATCCTCCCAACCCCCACCACCACGTGGCACTTGCTAAGTGGGATCGCTCCCCAAAAGCAGAAACCGCTTCCCACTTGAGCTTGTCACGATCAACGGAAAACCACCCAGGATGCGGAAAGAAAGACCGGGAAAGGGAAACTTTGGTTTCACGGTCATCAAGTTTCATCTGCTCCCCCACGTTCACAACGATGACCCTCCTTGACCCGAAGCGCTAATATTTCAACTCCTTCCTATCTGCTACCCTTGAAGCTCCTGGATCCTTGTCAAAACAACTGTAAATCTCCGTGCAACCCTTGATCCGAGAAACATCAGCTATCTTTTCTGAACCATTATCAAAAAACCCCATTGTGAGTATGCTTTTGAGCTGACCCCGGCTGGTTAACCATTCCCATCTCCACTGTTCTCTTAAGGAACGTTGTATTGTCTTCAATAGCTTGGTTTTGACAGTCCGTTTTTAAGTCTGTTGTTAGGGGAATCGCGCCAATTCATCACTGCCCTGTTATCTATGCAGATAACTCCTTGATTGGCTAGCAAATCCAATAGCTTGTTAGCCTTTCTTCTCACATGTGCAAATATGATCGTTCTCAGGGTCTGTAGGTGATTATGAATCCGTTGGAAGACTTGAATAAACCTCCAATTTGAAGAGGCTTTTTCCAGCCTTGTTCCCCAACTTATTCTTCTGACGGAGTTGATGATGATCTCAGAGTCCGCTTCAATGATTGTGTTTTGCCGATTTTCCTGAACCAGGAACTCAAGACTTTGCTCCATGGCCATTAACTCCGCCATGTTGGTGGTGGTTTTTCCTAAATTGCCATAAAAGATGAAAAGAATATCTCCCCTGTCATCTCTTAACACCCCTCCATGGCCTGCCTTGCCCAGATTACCTTTGGAAGCCCCATCGATGTTGAATTTGAGAAATCCCTTAGGGGGAGGATGCCAGAAGTCAAGTTTCGGGTCCCCCATTGAACCAATCCTTACATAGCCCTGAGGAACCAGTCCATGCAAATCTAGCCTACAGAGAATCCTCTAGTCTATGGCCGAAGGTGGGTTCAAGGGAAGATTTCTGACGATAGTACTAACCGTTTCCTTAATCTGTTTTAGGATTCTATCAAAGATATTCTAGGAAGAGTTCTTAACATTCTTGAATATCCTGTTGTTTCTTTCTTTCCAAACATTCCAAATGATGAAACTTGGTGTGAGAGCCCAAGCGGAACCAAGAATTTCATTATCTGAAAATTTCTTTCTCCATTTGGTGAGAGTGTTGAAAATGCTTCCCATATCTCTGTCAGATTGTTGGAAGATAATTGCAAAAGAATCCCATAATCTAGAGGTGAAAGAGCAATTGTTGAGAAGATGCTCAATGGTCTCCTCTTGGGCTTCACAGAGTTGGCATTTAGAAGGCCCTAGGAATCCCCTTTTCCTTATATTATCCCAGGTCAGGATTTTCCTTTGAAGAACCAGCCACAGAAAGAGTTTAATTTTCATCCAACCTAGATGCTTCCAAAGGTTTTGCCAGAGCCTATTAGGAGCATGGGGATCGAGATCAAGGAGAATGAGTTTAGCCTCTTTAGATTGAATTTCCCTTCATTGTTGCTACCCCATCTCAGTTGGTCATGCCCCCTAGAAACCAGAGTTTTCCTTTGCTCCAACATTTTCATCAGTCTTTCAGCTTTGGTTAAAAGATGACTGTCCTCTCGGAGGTTTGAATTTCGCCATTTTCTCCACTTCCCTGCACTATTGGAATGATCCCAGAAATCCCTGACTTGGGTGAGCTCCTTAGTATCAGTCTCTGCTTTGAGGTCCTTCAATTCCTCCTGTAAGAGAATCAGTTCTTGCTACCATCTATCCTCCCAGAATAAGGCCAAGTTTCCCTCTCTAATTTCCCAAAAGCTATGGTCTTGAATCAGTCTTCTGTTATCCCAGGATTTGTTCCAAATATGAGATCCTCTTATATTCCCATCCATCCTTATGCGTTCATTATCAGTCCAAGTACTTGCATATTTTTCTTTCCAAGTAATGGCCCATTGTGCTTCTTGTTCCTTTATCCAACGCCACCAAAGTTTAGCCCCTATGACCTTACAAAGAATCTCAGGATCATCTAAACCAAGACCCCCATGGTTTTTGGGTTTGCAAATTTTATCCTAGGCAACTAAGGCCCATTTCTTCTTATCTTCCCCCTTGCCCCAAAGGAATTCCCTTTGTATGTTTCTCATTTGATGCAAAATACCTTTGGGAGTAGGGATGGCAGAAAACATAAAGATTGGGATTTATTGAAGCACAGCCTTTGTGAGGACCAACCTACCAGCCAAATTTAAAGATCTTATAGTCCATTTCCTAGTTTTGTCTTGCAGCTTACTGATAATCAGCTCCCAAATACTTTTGTGAAGTGGTTTTGCAATTAAAGGCACCCCCAGGTATTTCGAGGGGAGAGAGTCTCTTTGGAATCCCAGAATTCTGGATATGTTCCTCTGAATAGCAATATGAGTATTAAAGAAAAGATCTTAGATTTGGAAATATTAACTTCCAAGCCAGAGGCCTTGGCAAAGTCCTTAAGAATTTGTTTGTAGGCAAGAGCTTCTTTGACTGTGGGTGTTCCTTGCAACATGGTGTCATCAACAAATTGTTTATGGGTTAAGGCGTGTCCATTGTCAGCAAGTTGTATGCCCCTGACCTTACCAGCAACATTATCATACTTAATGGCTCTGCCTAGACCTTCCATCATGAGAATAAAGAGAAAGGGAGAAAGAGGATCACCCTGCCTAAGGCCCTTGGTCGGGGTAAAAGTCTTCGAGGGAGAGCCATTGACAAGAATTAAAAAACTAGAAGAAGTGATCAAAGCCAGGATCCATCTTACCTAATTGTGATCAAACCCAAAAGCAATAATAACCTTCCTGATATAGTTCCAATTCAGTTTATCATAAGCTTTGGCTATGTCAAGTTGCATGATCATACCAACTTTTTTCTTACTAGTCAGAGAATGCACCACTTCATGTGCCTAGATGATATTATTAAGAATTTGCCTTCCTTCCACATATCCTGATTGTTCCCCCGAAACTAATGCAGGTAAGAGGGGTTTGAGCCTGTTTGCAACCACCTTTGATATTATCTTGTAAACCACATTGCATAGAGCTATAGGCCTGAATCTATCTGGGGTTTGAGCCTGCTCCTATTTAGGGATCAGGGCTATGAAGGAGGAATTCAGAGCTTTCAAAATGGTTCTATGTTTCCTGGAATCTTCCACTACCTGCAGAATGTCATGTTTGACTTTATTCCAACAAGCTTTAAAGAAATCCACATTGAAACCATCCGAGCCTGGCGCCTTACCATTCTGCATTTCTTTGAGAACCCCACTAACCTCTCTTCCGTCACAGGCCTGTAAAGGTTAACATTGTCCTCTCTAGAGACTATCCTAGGGATGTTCTTGGTGATTTACTGGATATAATATTCTCTATCATAACAGGTTTCCTGAGCTATGTTTCTAAAGTGCTGGACTAGCACCGTTTCTATTTCTTCATGAGAATTGAGATTATTTCCTCTTTCATCCTTAGTCAGAGCAATTCTATTATGTGTTCTATTTGCCATGGTGGATTTGTGAAAAAATTTGGTATTGCGTTCACCTTCTTTTAGCCATTGGATTCTAGATTTTTGTTTCCAGAAAATTTCCTCTTGACTGCATAAATTCTCCCATTGTTGCTGATATCTGGTGGCTTGATCATGTCGAGCTTTGCCATGGCCTTCATTAATGAGGCCTTGGTTAAGTTCCTGCAATTTGCTTCCAATCATCTTTTTCTCTTCAAAGATATTGCCAAATTCAGTCTTGTTCCAGTCCTTGAGCCGTAGCTTGATATGTTTTAATCTTTTCTGAAGGATAAACATTTTGGAACCCTAAATATTTAAATACTCTACCCACCACTTGGTTACATTGCTGATGAAATCTGGGTGGGAGAGCCAGATATTTTCAAATCTAAAAGGTCTATTCTTGGGTTTACCAATGCCCTGCACCTCCAGTTGTATCGGCCAGTGATCAGAACCCCCAAAGGGTAGTACTCCTACTACCATTTCCTTGTCATTGAGCATAAGATCCTCTGAGATTATGAATCTATCTAATTGGAAGCTACTTGAGACTCTCTTTCTCTTTTATTGTTCCATGTGAAGATGTCGTTGTGCATTTCAATGTCCACCAGCTTCATTTCATCAATAAAGGTTTGAAAAGCCACAGAGTCTTTGCCTAGAACTCTGGTTCCCCCTTTTTTTCCGTGAGTGACTTAATCATGTTGAAGTCACCCCCTAAGATCCAGGGTATTCCTGCATGTCTATTTCTGAGAGTCTCCAGAGAATTTAGAAGCCTTAGTTTAGCCTCTATTCTCTGTGGGCCATAGAAATTTGTAACCAGATAGGAAACTTGTGGATTCCACAGAGTGAGAATACCTCCTATTGTATTCTCTTCCTTAACTTCTAGAAACTCAAATCTATTGAGACATTTACCATGAATATCTCTTATCTTCTGAATGGAACACTTGGTCTCCTGTATGAAAATCACATCCAAAGATGCTTGTTTCATTCTATTACTAAGTAACCTTTATTTTCTTTTACTACCTAGACCTCTGATGTTCCAAGAAGTGAACTTCATAATTAAACATTAGTAAATGAGTAACTGGATAGGTCTTTCATCTTACCTGAATCTATCATTAGCTTTCCCGCATTCCATCAACAGCTCATTCTGCTTTTTTCTACCCCTCTTCTTTCCTGGGATTCTGGGTGCTAGTCCTGCCATATTTCTCATCATCTTCACTCCTTCGTTGCCTTGTCTTTCTTTGTGATTGAGTCTGCCCAATCCTTTAGTTTGGGTCCTCTATAAAAACAGTTGTTGAACCCTGTTGAATTCCTCTGCAGGTAATGAGTCTAGCCCTTCTTTGGTTCCTTGATTCAAAAAACCTTCTAAATCTACGTTTTCTTTCTCAAGGATTTCCTGGAGTTCATGGTCCTCCATATCTGTCTCACTTTGGGTCATGTCAAGATCCATCACTTTTTAAGCATTACTCATCATAAATTCTTTCATATTGTCATTCTCTTGTATTTGCTCCTTTTCTTCTTCTTTCTCCTCCTCCGCTATGTTTCCTCCTTCTGCTTTATCAGTATCTGTAGGATCTGCGTTTGCTTCGAGGGTTTGGAACCTGTGTTGGTTAACAAGCTGCTCTTTGGATTTGCTTGTTCTTGGTCCTCTTTTGCTCCCTTTTCCTTTATGTACTACCTTGAAGAAGCTTTATGGATCCTTCATTATATTAGCTTTACTTTTATCCTCTATCTTATTGAGAGGGCAGTCTCTGACCAGATGTCCATGCTCGTGACATTTGCGACATCTGAAAGGAATGTGTTCGTAATCTATTATTTGTTTCCATTCCTCACCAAACAATTCCAGAATAACCTCATCCGGCAACTCTCTAGAGAGATCCATCTCCACACATATTCTAGCGAAGGAAGTATACTTTCCTCTTCTAGTGGCCTCAGAAACTTTGACAAAACGCCCTAACTTGTTTCCTATAGCTGATAGAGATTCTGTTTGCCAGTAATCAAGGGGTAGAAAGTAGAGTCTTACCCAGACTGGGACTGAGGTGAAAGTTTGGCGTTCTGGAACAAAGTTCATGATCCACGGCCTCATATAAAGGCTTGCAGCAGCAAAGAAGTAAGGTCCTCCTTCAAAGACTTTGTCTTTGTCTTCAATATTAGCAAAAACTACAGTGAAAAAACCCTTGGATCTAAGATGTAGGTCAATGATGCCTTTTGGTTTCCAGTGGTATTTAATCCACGTTTGCAAAGCTTTTTCAATAGGCCACAACCCCATGAATTTACAAATGATTGCATATGTTTGCATGTGATCCCTGTGCGCTTGCAACGCTGGGTCATTTAAAATGATTCTAGGAATTACTGCTGCTTTGGGTTTGCATGGTCCCATGTGTGCTTTGTCTTTAGTGCTTTGCTCCCTGATATCTTCCACAGTCTCCAATGCTTCATTATGCTCCCTTGCCTTGGTTCCCTCTTGCCATTCTTCTTTGCTTCTCTCTTTTCCTTCTGAAGACTCTCTATCATTTTCCATGGGTTTTTTCCCCCTGCTAACCACCGCCTGCATGAAGGAGGGAGTGGAGCTCCCTCCTATGCGTCCTTTCATGGCGAACTGCCTCTATGATCGATCAATACCCTGGTTTTTCCTCCGCGCCCTCGTTCACCTCCCGACCAGTTTCGTTTGGGGACGAGCTATCGAATCACTCTACATAATCCCCCAAGAATTATCTCTCAATATGCAGGAACATTATCATTTCTTCAAATTTAATGTCACATGATCATATCAGAGATTCAGGGAGGGTAAAGTTTCACTATCAAATTCTCAATTTAATATAGCAGATTTTTTTTGTTTTTGCCAAATCGGAATCAATTTTAACACCAAAATAGAAAGATGGCAATGAAATGTTTGTTTATAGAATAAATCTTGTCGGCCTGGAAAGTTGAAATTAAGGATTTCATAAAATAAAATAAAAAAAACAACTTTCAACAAAAGAAATAATAATAAAAACATTTAACTAAAATAATCATGATACCATGAGCAACTAAAATAAATGCAACTTCATAATTGTTTTTAACATTAATGTTTTTGTATTAGCCACATCCAATAAAGCTAATACATGTTCAAATTTTTTATGCATACCTAACCTTGAAATGAAAATTGTTAATGCATGTTAGAGTCTTACAAACATTTGTATGTATAAACCAAATGGTAGGCCATAGTCAGCTATGTTAGTCTTACAAAACATTTGTATCTATTGACCAAATGACATGCCATATTTAGCCACTTGGCCCGCATGCTTTAAGTTGTGTACATGGGGCTCCAAGGCTTATCGTTTGTTTATGGCTTGTGGAGGAAGGCTTCCTATTTGAATGAGGTACATGTAGGCGTCCCCTTTTTTACTTATTTGAGTAATTAATATTATTGCCTCCCATATTTTAGTAGGTTTTAGTGGTGGGAAAAACCATTACTAGAAATGGATCAACCGTTGGCTCTAGGTCAATAATTGTTGCTTGATCCACTTTGTAAAAGAAGGAATGAGGGACGACATGTTAGCTTCCACCGACTATAATGGATGCCTAAAATGATTGACAATGACATGTTAGTTTCCACCGACTATAATGGATGCCTTGCTACTAGTGAGATATGTTAGCTCCCACCAGCTATAAGGGATACCTCGCTCCCAGTTAGACAATATCAAAGAGGTTGTTTGGTTTCCTTGTTGGGTGTTGTTACACTAACAAAGGAACTACACGAGGGAGAGAATGAATAGGCACTTAAGGTTTTTGATACCCAATACAAATAGCCTCCACCAAATTCAAATCTGACTCTATACAATACACTAACAACTAGAACGATGAGGTTACAAAAGAAACGGTGCATTGCTCTTTCTATAGGCTTCCATTGAGACTTAGATGCATATTTTATGCCCTTGGATTAAGCAATTAGGGTGTGCAAATTTTTTATCTAACCAAGCTTTGGGTTGACAAGAACAAGAGGATGAAAAATTCTGTGGACTCAAAAGGTCTTTATTTAATTGGTTTTGGTATGCATTTCTCAACAGTGCCTCTTGTTTGGTTTGACAACTTTTTTTTTTACTTTTGCAAGATTCTGCTTTCACCATGTCTCAACTAATTTGTACTCAATTTAGTAAGGGGATCTAGCAAGGGAGTTAATCATATAGCTTCTGTGTGCAACATCAATAATACTTCATACTTCAAACGATGACTTTTTTAAAGACAATTGAAATTTTTTATACTCCAGAAATGTAGGATGAAAAGCCCATTTCCAAGCTCAAAATCTGAAGCTCGAAATTCGAAGCATATAGACATGGGAGTATAGACACTACATTTATTATATCTCTATGAATATGATTTTGGAATTTCCAATTTTATCAGTTTGTAATTTAAAGGTGATTTAATTGGTTTGCTTTGGCATTTTACAGAGGACTTTTTAAAGGTGATTTAATTGGTTGCATTGGCATTTTACAGAGGGATTTAGCCATTTTGAGTGTCTTTCTTATCCAAGAAACCTTTCTCATTTCAAACATAAGACTTACAGAAAAAAATTCTGGTTTCAAACATAAGAATTACAGAAAATAATTTAGATGCAATTCCATAAGAATTACAGAAATAATTAAGATGCAATTCATGATACATGAGAACATGATGAAAAGATGTTTGTGATTGAAGTGAACATTTTGTTTAGTAATGTTGGTGCATATGTTGATTTTAGTAAACCAGGAAAAAAATTGTGCTTTCAACATAAATTCCATTTTTAGAAGTAGAAAAGGAAAATACTTTTTTGCTATTTATTTTGTCTATGAAAAATTGTAAAGAGAAAGATTATATGAGATTTTCAATTGTTTCGCCTATAAACTAGTTTTACCTTCCTTCTTACTTGCTAAATTGAGTGTGTAGAAACTAGTTTTGCCTCTCTTTCATTCTTGCTTGCTAAATCGCTCATGGAAAAATTGGTTTTTACATCTCCTTTAGGTTATGACTTGCTAAATAGCTTGGCTTTTACCTCTCCTTTAGGTTCTTGGTTTCTAATTGCTTGCAGGAAAATATTGCAAGGAAATAAAGGCAACGTATGAATCAGAGCAAGTTGAAAAAGCTGAGAAATGAGCTATGAGAATATCTCGACAGGTATTTGCAACCCGTTGCTAATGATGTTATAGGAACTGTGTGTTGGGATGATGGTCTGCTAGCCTAAGTGAGTTACGCCTAACGAAATGAGCCTCCATTAGCGAATTCAGCCTTATGGAACAAGCCCTCATAGGGTTAAGGTTGTGTGTGTTATATGATGTCTCTTTCTGAACAACTCGAGGACAGAGTTGCCTTTCTCCACTCAACTAGCCTTCCATAAGCACTTGTCAAGCATGAGGATACTCTTTAAGTTGATTTCATGCTTTTTTTCGCTAAAGGTTATACTCTCATTTGTTAAGCATGTCGCTGGTCAGGTAAGACTTTAGATCGTTGGAATTAGCTTGCTTATGATACGAGAGAAATGGTTCTCCTTCTGTCTGGATTAGCTGAAAACGCATGCTCCCTTGTTCACAACACAGACCATGCAAGACTGTTGACACATATGAGTCATGTGAAGTGATATAAGAGCAATGGTTCTCCTTCTGTCTGGATTAGTTGAAAACACATGCTCCCTTGTTGACAACACGGGCCATACAAGACTGTTGACATGTATGAGTCATGCGAAAGTGTTGACACAACATATATGTACGTGTCTAGTTATTTTATTTTAATATTTACTTAACATAAAATGCCAAGAAAAGTATAAAGTAGTATTGGTTCATTTGAACTGTAAATTCTCTATATCATTTATAGGTAATTTAAGTTTTTCCTTGGTATTCCTCGGTATGAGGCCAAATAAGACCTCAAATATTTTTATTAATTTTGATTTGAACAAAAAACGTTGTCAATGTTTAATACATTGAAGAAAAAGTGAATTAAAACATGTATGGCAAAACTTTGGGTTCAATCATCTATGTTTTTGTACATGGCTCATATTCCAACGCAAATCAATTACAATAGTCCCTGATGCCTTATGGTAGGGACTAATAAAGAGTGTAGGTAAAGTAAAAGCTAACAAGCTAAAAAGTTGGGAGACTAAAACAGGGCAAATCAATTACAATTGTTCATGTTGCCTTATGGCAAGGACTAATAAAGATTGTAGGTAAAGTAAAAGCTAACAAGCTAAAAAGTTGGGAGAGCAAAACAGGGGAAAATTTTGTTAAAATTAAAGGAAGAAAGATTTTAGGGGTTCATTATAGAGAAATAATTAAATACTATAAATAACCAAGGGAAAGTATAAGGGACCAATATGGAGGAAAAATTAATAAAATTAGAGTAAAATTAAGGAAATCATGGGAAGTGGACAAAGGTGTTGTTGAAAATAGCAACAA
>APFE030289309.1:77053-92584 GCA_000404065.3 Pinus taeda | reverse complement strand
CATAGGTGAAGGAGATCATCCCAAAGGTAACTGCGCGAGGAAATAGGAGCTTGGAGGGCAGAGGAGAAGGCTTGTGAGAAGCTTTGATTGCATGTGAGCATCCAGAAGGATTGTACTAAGAGTTGGCTAGTTGTGAGAGCTAAGGCTTTGTATAATTCTGATGTATTTCCACCTTGTATGATAATACAGATAGTGGGGTTTTTAGCTGAGGTTTTCCCTTGAGTATTTTCTATGTTTCATGTGTGTTGATTCTTCTTCTTATGGTTATATGTGTTCAGCTCTAATTTAGCTCGATCTTTAAGCTTCCGCAAGTTTGATAGTAGAAGTAGATTATAGTATTTTGCTTTTGTATATTGCATTATCGAGTTAATCTACAATCAGATTTTCTACATAGATCTCAGAGGTAGATTTGTAGAGAATTTGCAAGAAATTCTACAGGTGTTAAATATTAATGTGATAAACAAGATCAAAGTAATATAACACTAATGATGGCCAGGTCAAGAAAAGCAGAAAAATTAGTCATAAAGAGGAGATAATCCTAAATAGATAAGGAAATCATTAGGTGAAAAATGAATTAGTAGATTAAATTGATTAATAAAAAGGAAAAATAAAATAATTAGAGGAATTATAGAGGATTAAAAATAAAAATTATATAGAATTGAGAGGAGAAAATGAAATATATATCTAGAAGAAAACAAGAAAATAAAAGATGAAAATGGAAAAGGTTTAATGAGTTATATGAGGGATAGCGGATTTCCAAGAATGATTAAATTTATAAGTATTTTCCCAATTAAAATTATTCAAGGTACTTTTCTATTTCTAATACTTCACGAATGACACAAATGGAGTGAAAAGGAGTCGAAGCAATAATTCTCATTTGGTCAAAGAAAATAAGCAGTTTGGAGTTGTGAAAATATTCAGTAATATCTAAGTTGGATATGTTTTTTTTTGGAGGGAATTAGCTATATTCCCCTAGAACTATGCTTTGAAAGGCCCCTCTATTTGGCCAATGTACGATTTTCCACAAGAAAATCTTAAAATTTTGTTTAGCTAAAAGCTTATAAATGTCAATAGTGATGCCTTGGATGTAGGGAAACGAAACGAAGGTAAGAGGAGGGGAAGATGGAGGTGAGCTTTTAGAATTGGAATGGAGGGTTGAGTGGAAGGCTCTATTGATTTGAAAAATGGATTAACCATTAGGTACAAGGGTCTTGATGAGGTGGGAAATTTATTTCTCCATGGACTAGGGAAACTGAGATTCGAACAACCCAAGTTACCATGCTTTTAAGAACAACATATTTTTATGTTGAGTTGTTGGCATGAAGGTACCTATTGGTGTGAGTCTTTTTCCTATAGACCTAGTGGGAAAGGGTTTTACCAAGTTGTATTAAATTGTCCTTATTTTTTACTCGAAAATAGAATATCTTTGTAATAAAAATATATTGATTAATAGAATGAATAACAATAATGAAACAATAACCCTCATGACGATTTACTTACAGCATTGATTGGTCACAAGGTGAAGAGGTGTGTGCCCCTTGACTAGTCACTATTCATTAATTAATTAATTTGTTGTTATTTATTGTTATGTTTATAACATTACCTCTCTCTTAAGGAATGTTTTGTCCTTAAAGCATAGAAAATAGGATTTTCTTTATTTGAACATGTTTCCATGGTAAAATGAAGTTTATCAGTTTTTATGGGTTTGAATTTGTTTGTGCTTTTGGTGTTGGTGAAACTCCTCTGTATTGGTTTGAATTTACTTTCTTGTGTTCTAATTTGAATCAAGTTCTCTTTATTTTTTAAAAACCTTCTTGTTCAACACATTCTTTAGATATCAGGGATTCTAATATATGAGGATATTGAACCTTTTCATTTATCAAGGATTCCATGTGTTCTTCAATTTATTTGAGTGCATCTTTGTGAATGTTTTCTTGTAGTACAACAATATTTGGATTTGGCAATCAAAGTGCCCTTGGTCTATATTCTTTAGTTATTTGATTCTTGTCATATCAAATAATTACTCTTGACTTTTTGGTGGTTCCGACAACTACGCCTCTCATGGTGGCTTTGATTATCTTGAGGGTATTACATTTATGATTACATGGTTTGTGGGTAAATACAGATGGTTCCTTTCTGTGGAAGCCACACCTTTATATCCTAAATGGTTGGGTATTGAATTTTCCACTCTTTCACAATAATGCTTCACTTCTATTTTTAATGTTATCCTACTTCAGTGTATCACATAGGTGGTGATGAAAAGGGCTTTCTTTATTTATTTATCATTCTAGTCCATCACTTGACGAGTCACGACTCCTCTTAATAATTTACATTAAAATTGATTGTTACTCAATTCCACTAGTGGTATTCTTCTCATGAGTTCAATAGATTGTGGCCATAATATTCTAGAAGCCCTCTTATGATGGTGACTCCTTATAGAAATAAATGAACTAGTGGTTCAACCTAATTGTTTCCCTTCACTGGCTAACTTCCAAACTCTGTTATTCATCTTTTCTAATCTTGACCTTGTTACTCAATCCCTATGAATGTATGCTCGAAATGTATACAAATTATGCATCTTGCTCAACATATTCAAACTCTATTTAATTCAACTTGAAATTCATCCTCAACCTAGATTTGACTTGTGTATTTATATTTTTTCACTTGTGTGTAAAATTGACATCATATCAAAGCCCTTTTTTGTGTGTGAGATGTTGCACCTGCACAAGGTTTGATATGAATGTCTCGACAATAAATGCCCAACATGAAAATTTGTTAATTAAACTTGCACAACCAGATATGAAATTTTATTTAACTACACTCAGACTCAATATGATTTTATCGAAAATAAAATCCCATTACGAGAATTGGTTAACTGGACTCGCACAACCAGGTATGAGAAGTTAATTGATTGGACTAGCACAAATAGATACAAAATATTAGTTAACTAAACTCGCACATCAAGATGTGTGACATCTTTCGTTTACTAATCCATGACTTGGTGGTGATTTGAGAACTTGGTGATGCACTTTAGCTACTCTTTTCCTAAGTGGTCTCCTTCAATTCAAAATGATGATATGCACCACCGCTATTGAGTAGACAATCTACGATTATACCAGTGGCCACCTTGAGTGAAGACAAGCATGCGAGGTTTAAGAAACTAATAATTAATTATTAATTACAAAACATTTTGCATCAAGTATGGAGATTACAATTAAGTTAGAAGGTCTAATGAGACCTTGATGATAGGCCCCAACTACAAATTTCTATAGTCATGGTTGCTAATAACAGATAATGTCAACAAGACAAGGAGATATGGAGTAAAGAGGTCGATGAATTAGCATGCAACAACAACAACCATGAATTTATATTAGATTTTTTTTTGTTTTCTTCCCTCTTAACAGAAGTGGAAGTGACTTAGGAAGATTAGTTATTTACCAACTTTTGATTTTGTCAGCATCTTAATGGTATTCAAAGATAGTTTAGCATGATGTATACATTTATCATATTGAGCATAGAGATTCTCATTTATACCAATGCTACTAGAGAATATTAGGATTGATGGATCTGGAATGATAAATTTGGCTATACTCTGAATCAACCTTTTCTTCCTTTCCACCCAATAGATCGACAGATCCAATATGCTACACCAATTGGGTGAGCAACTATCATATTTGATGTTGCATAAGTGCTTAAAGATTCAAGGGAGTCATCTTTTGCAGAGCTCACATTAACTAATACAAATTAACAAATATATATACGCATGTGTTGAGGATATCAAATACTATGCCTTCAAGTTAACAAGTCTTGGAGGGAATTTAGAATATACACAATCATAATAACGATGGTACTAATCAATACTAATATGAAAGTGGGATAATGTGATCACACAAATAATTAATGAATTAGAGGAATGAGAGCACAAGTGTATATTTATAATTTGTATTCCTTCCTTTCTGTGGTTTCTACCATAGGGAGACAAGATAGGGAAAGATTTGTCTCAAAATTATTTCATTCCCAACAACAAGATTCCAGAATAATGAATTTCTTGACCTTGCACCAATGGTAGAAATATTCATAATTAGAAGGAGTAAATCTAATTGGATCATAGAATTCACTTATGATGGAGGGGTTTATTTTATTGAGAACCTAATAGTACAACATATTCTTCTTACAAAGTAATATCTTAGATTAGAGTGAGGGGTTCATGCATTGGTTGAGGGAGGATTGTGTCTCACTCTCAATGGGTTTTGGGAAAACTAGGAAATATATATTCCACCACCATCACCCAAAGCTAAACAATCCTTCGAGAGATATGAAAGAAACATTTAGTCTCTTCTTAGCTAAGGATGCCCTTAAGATTCTTTCCTCTTTTCGTAAGAAAATTTTATTCAATTGTGATAGAGGCAACCAACCTCCAAACTAGAGATTCACTATGTCAAGTCACTACTTAGATTTGATATGGATCAATGATAGGAATTCAATTTAATAAAGGAATAATTCTAAGGTTAATTCCATGAATACACAGGTTCGATTTAAGTTGAGCTTAGACATCAGTTTCAAACATTTGTTTGCATACAACGCAATGATTTTGTGAAATTTTTAAGTTATAACTGAATTTCCATAATATAAAGGAGATTAATCTAGAATCAAATTACCTTTAAAAATTATGTAAAAATTGAATGAGGTATAAGCAACACATATAGCATAGTATTCTTGATATGATGGAGAGGGAGTAGTGATTCACAATAGTGTCGAAGAAAATAAGCAATGACATTTGGGTGAAAATCTAACTTTCTTAGCGACACAAATGATAGGTGTTATTATACATAATTATCATTCATTACATGCATTTGAATCAAGTGTAACTACATTCCTCGTAGGAAGAAACAATACATCTCTGGTTACATCAATAATAAAACTGGTAACATACCAATGGTTTTATAATCATCAAAATATTTACATATCCCTAGTTACATGAAGACGAAGGCATTACACCCCAATAATTACCTTCCCATTAAATTATTGTATCAATATTTAAATAGAAAATAAAGAGTTATGCATCAAATTATTACATCATTCATAAAATTTATACATCATACAAATTTAACCAACAAGTTACAATTATTGATTAGTAGGGGTATTGAAATTTGAAATTGAATTGTTGTTTTCTCGTGTTTCTTTGGCGTATTCCAATAATTTTATTGAACTCTTGTGTCCCGATTGAACTTTGATGACTCGTTGGTTGACCTTCCAACCTTTCCTTGGGTACTCTTCTTCCCTGCAGACCCTTGAGTTGTAATGAGGCTAAACGGAAGACACGACGCTAGAAAATGGAGGAGAGCACTCAAGCTTAAGAGTTTGCCACTCACGAAACCTCCACTTCCACCAAACTCACCACATATCCTAATAGTCACTCTAAGTACACAATATGGCATTAGGATAGTCATCCATAGTAGGGTAAAAAAAGATACTTTTCTCATAACTTTCTCCTTCTTTTATAAAAGGCTTCAGTATTGACACTTGTCACCTCATGCAATTTTTTTTTCTTTATTCCAATATTTTGATTATTCATTTATCCATGTGTCATCCCCTCACCAAAGCTCTCATGAGTATATTTTGATTATTTCCCTCACCCACACATGTTTCCCTATTTCTTCCCCTAGTTGTCCTTTGATCCCAATTTATACTCCCTATTTTGTGTTCATTAGTTTAAGTCATCGAGTGGGTCTCAGATTTTATCTCCCAACTACTCCCTATTTTTTTCTCAAATTAAACTCTTAGTTGTTGATTTTGTGTTATTCTCTTGTAATGTGGAGGTCCAATAATGAAAATAAATTTCTCATATTTTAAATTGTTGTCCTTTAATTTCATGCACAACCCCCTTTTTATGAGAGTAATTTGTCATTGGATTAATGTTTCTATTTTAATTCTATGTCCCATTTTTCCTTTTCTATTAGGATAATTTACATACTTAGGATTTATTTAGATATACATATATAATTATAAATTTAAGATTTTCCAATAATGAGGATGGTAGGATTACTTATTTGGTTCTGCTTTTATATGTATACCTATTCTCCCTTTCCCCGTTGTTTAACTTCTAATTTACTTTTCCTAAAATCCATCCTACTTACAGTACGTGTTTTAGTGCTTATTATTGGATGAGTGTGAACACTCATCTTCCTTCTAGTTCTTTCCTGATGCCAAAGGTGCCAAGTCCATCACGCCCTTCAAGAACTCCCTTTTGAAGTTCCAAGGGTGCCACATTGTTTACCTTTCATGCATTTGTGACTAAGAGGGGAAATTGGGCACAATTATTGAGACCACTATCAACTCTTGAGTCATGCCCTATGGTGAGACTAATGATGATGGGGATCAAGGAATCCACCTTGATGTGTAAATCCTTTTGAGCGACCTAATTTAGGGTCCTCCTTCATGGAATCATGGGCTCTAAGGTGAAGGAATGTCAATACTTTCCAACCCAATTCACCACAAGGGTGCTAGCAGGTGGAATCAGGGGTGTTATCCCACCCCTCCCATGAAGTTCCATCTATCCTGTACAATCCCATTACCCATGTGTGAGTCATTTGGTCAAGCAACTAACATGTGTTTGCAACCACTATCATGACATTAATAATAATACTGGAATATTAATTAAAGCTTTGAATTCAAGTAGCAATATCAAAATAGAGGTCGTTGATTCATCAGATGCATGTGCATCTAGGTGGCCTCCTACCACACTCAAAGAACTATTGGTAACATCTTATCATAAGATGAGTCATTGATATAATTGTGCATGTTAAGACATCATTATAACATTAACATTAACATAATTGCTAACTAGAATCAAGAAGATAATGTTCGGAATATGTAAACAAGATAGTATAAAATGAATTTCTCATCATGGTCACATATAATCATCAATTAGGTATATCATAGTCATCATCACGATTAATAATAGCATCAATTTAGTATATTATAGTCATCATCACATATACTAGTGATAATAGTAAAAATAATCGAATCCTCAACCTAAAGTCCTCAATGAATAATTTGTGTGCCATAAAGTGGGGTGTAACCTGTAGTAGTGGGATGTAACCTATAGTAGTGGGGTGCAACCTGCAGTGATCAATTATTAAATTGAATATTTACTCATAATTAACTCATGCATATCAAATCAAAGAAATACCCAGTTGAGATTGAAGTTCAGAGATAGTGTACTACTAGTTGTAAAATCATCTAAATTAAAGCAATGGTGCATGCAGTCAGAGGAAGGCTTGCAAAATTCATAATTGAGGAATTTCCACATTAAATAGAGCCTAATTCCCAAGGGAAAAACGCAAGGAAGTAGGAGCATGGAAGGTTAGGAATTTGGCTAAGTATTAGCCAAAGGTAGTCAGTCGGGCAGATGATAGAAAATACTTGTGCAGGTTGAGCTCAAGGTTGAGCATAGCATATTGTATTCATCCAAGGCTTGCCTTGGAAGCAATGAAATAGATTGAGATAGTGTAGAGGTTGCTCGAGCTTGAGCAAAGCATTGTAATCTTCTTATATTTTCTTATTAATGCAATATATAGATAACAAGGGGTTTTAATTGTGGCTTTCCCCAGAAAATTATTGTGTTATGTGTGATTGAATTCTTTCTCCTTTATGCTTTGTGATTTCATCGATCGTTTATTGTTTCTGCTGATGAGTAGAGTAGATTCAAGTTAATTTTTTTAGCATATTACAATCTACATTTTGAATCTATAAAGAATGTTTACATGTCGATGATATGTTCAAGAGAAGTCATTCAGTGGATCTCTAATGCGATAATATTAAACTTTCATTCAATTTTTGTCATTCCTGAACGAGTTCCACATCAACGTCATTCTGTCTCAAATCATGATCCCCATTTCGTGTCGTTGATGAGGGATACATCAAGGCCCTCCTGTGACGGGTCACTTCCTGTCGACATCAACTCATTATCCAGGAAGTTGACTTAGAAACTCTTCCTTCAGTACCTTCAGATTTGTATACATCAATGACAAGTTTCCTCGCTCTTGACGACAGGTTTTTATCAATAACATTCAACCGACAGATTTTGTGTGGTGTTTGACTTCAACTCATTCATTCACACCAGACTGATTATACTGCAATACCTTGAGAGTCATTAGCATCATCGGTAGTTTCTGTCAGTATGTTAATAGCTTACATCATTGACCGGTAATCTGATGGTGTCTATCATGTTCAACTTCAATTCATGTATTCGCGTGGTTAGACTCGTACATCGGACGATCGAGTGAACAAGATAGAAGACTGAGAGTTTTGAGAATTCAGAATAACCACAATAGCCATTTTTGTGTCGACATTTCGAATCTACAACAAAACTCGTCATGAGGACAAATCCATAGAGAAGAGGAAGAATAAAAAGCAATAAACATAGAATGAAGAGAACAAGATAAAAAAGAGGTGACCAGTAAATCTTAAACACATATTTACGCCGTAAGGCGTTTCCCTCTGAAATCAACTCTCCTCCTTGCCTACGTGTCATTTTGTGCACCATACGATTAGATGTTAGACGATTACACAAATTTCAACCGTTAGATCAATGACAAGGGGAACAGACACAGGGGAATGGAAAAGGCACTAAGCGCTCAGTTGAGTGCAGTTGTTGAAAATGGAGGTGGATTTGGAGAAGCGTCGCATTCGAGGTTCTTCGGATCTCAGCGATGGGGAGCTCGAGATGAGGTCGCAGTGGCCAACTGTTGATGGCGCCCTCGGAGTCACCCATCTCGACGATTGTGTGAAGAAGGCTCGCAATTTCTTCTAAGGGGAATTTTTTCTTCTTCCATGGCTCTGGTTCCTCAATTGCTTTTACTTTTGGCCCGTCCTCAGACATCACTCTCATTACCCTGAAGTTCGACCATGTATGTACACACTTTCTCCAAACCCTTCACTCAAAAAAATATAATTCTGGTGTTTAGGGCATATGAAATTGCAATTATTTTTTCTTTTCTGTTGTAGAAAATTAATTTTTAATGAATGTTGTATTGAAACAAGCTTTTGATCTTTACTGTTCAGAGAGAACTAAATTAATTCAATATGCCCTAAACCAAACGCATTAGTCACCTGCTGACTTCAGGGTCTTTTATCGCTGATGACAGTCCTTGGCAATTGACCAATTTTTGGGAGAAACATCCCTCTGTATCCTTGTTTATTTTCGTTTTTGGAATAGTAGGCTGCGATTAATGGAAACCGATCTCATGGTTTCCTGGGAATCGATATTACACCGGATGTTTGTCCTTTGGAAACTACTCCATGACCACTCATTTCATAAATTCAGTACTTCCTTCGTTGCTTGACAAACCATTGGATGAATCATATGCATTCTCAGAGTTTCCTTTGAAGAAAATGTGCCATTTAGCCAATCTTCTCAAGATGAGAAACATTATTGTGCAGAGGTGGATAGATACTTGTTTCTTGAGACTTATAACACTCTGAAATCTATGTATTCAATGCCCTATTTGTTAATAAGTTTTATGCATCTACAGCTATAGAAGAAAAGATTGGATATTTTTCTGTCCACATCTCTATATGCGTTGCAAATTAGAACATGTTGGAGATACCCCTGTTTCCATTAAAAAAATACATCGATTTCATTCACTGTTCTATTTGCTTGGCGTGCATTTCATTTATTTCTGGCTGTTTGGTTGTGTCAAGGTTTGTTTTTCATGTCTCTGGGTTATATCTGGAATTTTCCAGAAAAGCAAGAGTACAGTGGCTAAATCATTCCCGAATTGCTGCAAGATGGCTCTGCTTTCAAAGTCCGTCCTTCCGAGATTCAGCAGAGGTGTCCGGGAGCAATTAAAATAAACAAAGAACAGAACAAGCAACAACTAATAGACATGGAAAGATTAGGGGAAGCGAGTGAACTCAAATCCAATAACATAGAGGCACCTCTGCTGCAGGGGATTACTAAAGACAAGGAGAGGAGGCCAGAGAGCTGCCATAGCGCTCGATCTTGGTTGTTCTGATCAATACTTCTGTTCTTTTTTTGGGTTAAGTTGGATTCAGCTTTAGTGTCAGTATCTCAAATCCTTTAAAGTCACTTCATAAGTGGAAAAAATGATAATGAACTAGAGTTCAAAAATGGAACAGGTTATAATCTTGTTGGCTTGTTGAAGGTGGGTTTCTCTTCTCCAATGGAGTCTGGGATCATAGAGGATAATGAGTTAGTTGTGGTGAATTCCCATTTTTTTTGTTCTACAACCCCAACTCAACCCAACATAGAATAAATATCTATTAGCCAGGGAATGCAATCCGTGTGCTTGATCTTCAATCTGATATATAGTATTATTTGTATTTGAAGTCTTTTATGACTAAGTTGTACTTCACTGTGATGCCCTAAAAGATGAGATGCATTTCTGTGTATTTGGCATTTAGTTAGCTCACAGAGCATTCCTTAAATGTAAAATTATCTATAACTTTGTCAGTGACCATGGATTCTGGGCATTTGATTAATTGTTTCTATAATATTCATACGTATATTTCTGAATGTTTTTGCTACAACTTTGCAATGCAGTTCATCTAGCACTTACTCAAGCTATAAACCAACGTGATTTCATTTCCATTTCAAGAATGTACAATTATTTTTTGTTTTAACCGGTAACTCTAACGTTTAGAACCAAAATGAAGGCCGAGATTTCGATCTGTTTCAACCAAAAATATCAGAATGTTTTGTTCTTTTAAAGTTTCTGGTTCAATCTGGAGCAAAAACATTTGGAAAATTAGAGGTCTGCCAGTCTAAAGTCTCATTTCACTTATTGTTCTTTTCCAAGCTGACAAGAATGCATATTGTCCAATATCAAAGCATTCTTCTGTTGTGGTAATAAATGTTGGTAGAAGTCAAACTTGGCAAGAGTCTAGAACTTGTTTGGGAGGAGTCGAAGAAGATTGTTTGACTGGGGAAGAACCGATGATGATCTCTTCGTGACCATAATCAATAAGGTCACATGTTGTCATAACTGCAACATATATGTTGGCTTTTTAGTGATAACAGAAAAAGATGCTGATGTTTTCGGGATGAATGTGTTTGAAATGAAGTTATTGTAGTTGAGATTTTGCTGGTTTTAGGTAATTGTTGAGATTTTGTTGGTTTTTATGTTTTAATTGATTTAAAAGATATAAAGAAGACGTTGTAATTGAACAACAATATGTATGCTTTCATTTTAATGATATAACAAATATGAGATTTTCTCCCAGTAAAAAAAACCACCGCAAAGTTTCTCTATTCCAAAACATAATTCACTTTGACAGAATAAGAGGCACAGGTTTAAAGTAGAATAAGAGGCACAAGTTTAAAGTTGTCAGAAACTATTTTGGGATTGGTGTGAAGTTTTGGTTTACATTAAAACTACAAGTCAATTTAAAAGGACAAAAAATAATAAAATATTGTTTAGAAATTCATTAATATAAAAGAATTAAAGAATAATAAAAAGATCTTAATATTTTATGTTTTTTTTTTTAATTATCAAAATGGTTGAATATATAAATCCATCTAACATTTTCATAAACCCTGAGATACATAGATCAAACAATTTTAACTACTGGAATCTGTAATAACTTTCCAATAATTTAAGACAAAACTGATAAAATCAAATCAAAACATAGTAAAGCATTTAAATTACTTTAACATAAAACATTTAAACTATTTCACTTAAATGTAATCAAATTTCTAACCATGAAATTGTTCTTTTATTAACTAAGATGGTTGCTCGTACACATCATATCTATGTGATAAAGATTCTGAAGTTACCTAACTAAGATAGATGTTGATACACATCATATCCATGTGATAAAGATTCCGAAGTTACCAATCTTGGTAGCACAGAGTCGTGTCGGAGTTACACATTGATCAGAATTGAGCTGCTAGAACTTAAATAAGAATTGGCTCATGATAAAAATAAACAGCTAATCAGCCATTAGGTTGACCTCAAAAGGGACTACTTAAAGTGAATAGATTGATGTCATTTAACATCCAACTTGATTTCAATTCCAGCCATCAAAATCCCATATACCTGTAGTAAATTCTAATAATTTAACACAAAAGGAATTTTACTTGCGTCAATCTTTCAATAGCCAAGAATATCAGCTACGTTGCACTTTGGTGCAGTTTGAAATCATATACAAGTGGTACATATATTTGCACGGGTTTGGGTGGCTTCACCGGGTAGATCATTAGATCATTAGAAATAGATGTGGAAAATCAGCGCCATCAATATTGATATGATATTTAGACATTGGGTAATACAAATCTTCAGTTTTAAATCTGATATGAAACTCAGAGTCCTTTGCATTAATCTGATTCTTTTCCTTTATACTAATCTGATTTATCAGAAAAAATATGTATATAGAGTAAAGAGGGCAAACTGCTAGGTCGGTCTATACAGGAGAGAGAGAATTTGTATATTGCGATTTTTTTGGTTTGTACAACGGAGAGAACAGAAAAAATATTGAGTAAAGTGGGCAGATTGCTAGGTATGTACAGTGGAGTAGAGAGAGCATTTGCATATTGCCATTTTTTAGGTCTGTACAGTAGAGAGAGCATTTGAATATTGCAATTTTTTTTCCCACCTCACATCAATAACAATTCAATTAGTTCTAGTGTTTTTCATTCTCTTTACATCCAACAAATTTAATTAATTACTTTTTTAGGAAAATATCAAAAAAATTCAAAGTGGTATTTGGTCAGTGGTAACTATGCAACATCTTCTATTCTCCCTTGGTATGAACTGTGGTTGTAGCCGATTATCTCCAGCGTTCTTCCATTTGTGTTTAATGGGAATGTAGGCCTTGCTTCATATTGGATGGGCTAGGTTGGTTTCATTGTAATTCAAGAGAATTGAGGTATAATTTAGAAGCTTTGGTTTCATTTCCATTCAAGGGAACTAAGGCATAATTCAACAGCTTTGGTTTCAGGGGAATTCGGGCATAATTCAGCAGCTCAAGTTTCAGAATATGGAAATCCTAATAGACATGAAAAGATCAGGGGAAGCGAGTGAACTTGAATCCAATAACATCGAGACACCTCTGCTGCTGAGGATTACTGAAGACAAGGTTCAGCAGCTCAAGTTTCAAAATATGGAAATCCTAATAGACATGAAAAGATCAAGGGAAGCGAGTGAACTTGAATCCAATAACATAGAGGCACCTTTGCTGCTGAGGATTACTGAAGACAAGGTTCAGCAGCTCAAATTTCAGAATATGGAAATCCTAATAGACATGGAAAGATTAGGGGAAGCGAGTGAATCCAAATCCAATAACATAGAGGCACCTCTGCTGTAGGGGATTACTGAAGATAAGAAGAGGAGGCCAGAGAGTTGCCATAGCGCTTGATCTTGGTTATTCTGATCAATACTTCTGTTGTTGTGTTGGGTTAAGTTGGATTCGGCTTTAGTGTCAGTATCTCAAATCCTTTAAAGTCACTTCATAAGTGGAAAAAATGATAATGAACTAGAGTTCAAAATGGAACAAGTTATAATCTTGTTGGCTTATTGCAGGTGGGTTTCTCTTCTCCAATGGAGTCTGGGATCATAGAGGATAATGAGCTACATGTGGTGAATTCCCATTTTTTTTTGTTCTGCAACCCCAACTCAACCCAACATAGAATAAATATCTATTAGCGGGAATGCAATCCATGTGCTTGATCTTCAATCTGATATATAGTATTATTTGTATTTGAAGTCTCTTATGACTAAGTTGTACTTCAGTGTGATGCTATGAGAGATGAGATGTCTTTCTGTGTATTTGGCATTTAGTTAGCTCACATAGCATTCCTTAAATGTAAAATTATCTATAACTTTGTTAGTGACCATGGATTCTGGGCATTTGATTAATTGTTTCTATAATATTCATACGTATATTTCTGAATGTTTTTGCTACAACTTTGCAATGCAGTTCATCTAGCACTTACTCAAGCTATAAACCAACGTGATTGTACAATTATTTTTTTGTTTTAACTAGTAACTCTAACGTTCAGAACCAAAATGAAGACCCAGATTTCGATCTGTTTCAACCAAAAATATCAGAATGTTTTGTTCTTTTAAAGTTTATGGCTCAATCTGGAGCAAAAAAAATTGGAAAATTTAGGCCTACCAGTCTAAAGTCTCATTTCACCTATTGTTTTTTTCCAAGCTGACAAGAATGCATATGGTCCAATATCAACGCATTCTTCTCTTGTGGTAATAAATGTTGGTAGAAGTCAAACTTGGCAAGAGTTTAGAACTTGTTTGGGAAGAGTCGAAGAAGATTTTGTTTGACTGCGTAAGAACCGATGATGATCTCCTCATGGCCATAATCAATAAGGTCACATGTTGTCATAACTGCAACATATATGTTGGCTTTTTAGTGATAACAGAAAAAGATGTTGATGTTTTTGGGGTGAATGTCAATAATATTTTTCTGAAATGAAGTTACTGTAGTTGAGATTTTGTTGGTTTTTAGGTAATTGTTGAGATTTTGTTGGTTTTTATGTTTTAATTGATTTAAAAGATATATAGAAGATGCTGTAATTGAACAATAATATGTATACTTTGATTTTAATGATATAACAAGTATGAGATTTTCCCCAGTAAAAAAAACCACTGCAAAGTTTCTCTATTCCAAAACATAATTCACTTTGACAGAATAAGAGGCACAGGTTTAAAGTTGCCAGAAAACTATTTTGGGATTGGTGTGAAGTTTTGGTTTACATTAAAACTGCAAGCCAATTTAAAATGACAAAAAATAATAAAATATTGTTTAGAAATTCATTAATATAAAAGAATTAAAGAATAATAAAAAGATCTTAATATTTTATGTTTTTTTTTTTAATTATTAAAATGGTTGAATATATAAATCCATCTAACATTTTCATAAACCCTGAGATACATAGATCAAACAATTTTAACCACTGGAATCTCTAATAACTCTCCAATAATTTAAGACAAAACTGATAAAATCAAATCAAAACATAGTAAAGCATTTAAATTACTTACATAAAACATTTAAACTATTTCACTTAAATGTAATCAAATTTCTAACCATGAAATTGTTCTTTTATTAACTAAGATGGTTGCTCATACACATCATATCTATGTGATAAAGATTCATAAGTTACCTAACTAAGATAGATGCTGGTACACATCATATCCATGTGATAAAGATTAGGAAGTTACCAATCTTGGTAGCATAGAGTCTTGTCGGAGTTACGGAGTTATGGAGTCCAGTCAATTCGTTTGAATGAGTCTCTACCTAGTGGTATTCATATTTGTAACTTAGAAATTGTTTGATCATAAGGTGGTTTTGATTATTTCTTTTTAGTTTTTTTTTTTTTTTCTTTATCTTGGCATTTGATTGAGTCCTTGTTTTTTCTTTGATTTTGTTTACCTCTGTTTTTGGCTTTTCTCATGCTTCTTTGTTTCTTTTTGTTGGATTTTAATTTAGTTTATAATTTTCTTTTGTTTCAAGTATTTATACTTGAGGTGGTTTTCGTATCTATTTATTCTT